>JAJVDC010000310.1:0-27204 GCA_021436925.1 Neofusicoccum ribis
CATAAGAAGTTAAGCTATAAGCTATTCTTTCGAGCTTTAGTCGATATAATTAGTATAGTTACTATATTTAATGGTGATTAGTATATCACGTACTTAAAATACACCACTATTAACTTTATTCTAGCGAAGACTTATACGCTTAAATTAGAAGTACTAGACATTATTCTAGACTTCTTATAACTCCTTAAGGTCCGCTTTAATTACTAAATAGCCTTCCTACGCTCTAATAGCGAGAAATTACTTGGCTATATATTTAGTTAAGAGCTTAGAAGACGGGGTATTACTTAGAAGATATTATTACCTTATATACCTTAATAGAACGGGAACTCTAAGTAGTTAGGCTATCTTATTATTCTTAAGGTAAGAGCTTTATAAGTAGGCGCTAACCTACTAGATCGTCTATAGCCTAAGACTATCTAAGCGGTAGTATATATCTTTAATCGTACCCCTTCTCGCCGGCTTAGCTAGAGAACTTTATTTAAGTTACTTTATAGGAAGAAGCCTAATATCTTATATCTTCGTATATATAGCTATAAAGTATATATACTAGATAAGAACATTCCTCGTAATAAGAAGCTTAAAAAACATACTCTTATAGGCTATCTTATAGAATACGATTCTATAAATATCTATTATATCTAGTTTTCTCTAGAGGATAAAATTATTCGTATATAGGATATTACCTTTAACGAGAACTTAAAGTACTCCCCTAATAATATAGAGTACTATTATAAAGTACTAGAAGTAGAAGAAGAGCCTTACACGCTAGTACGGTTAAGAATTCACCTCTTTAACTTAGATACTAAAGATTCCGAGCTTAAAGACGTGTTCACGTCTAATATAAGCGAATCTAAAGATAAGGGGGTGGGCGTAGATCCTTTAGAAGGTTAATTACCTACCCTAATATCTACTAAGAACTTATACGAGTCCTTAACGCTACTATACGACGAGTCTCTAGGGTTAGAAACCCCTTAAGACTTAGGGGATGATTTATAACTACTACAACGGCGTCTTCTATCTATATAATACGATACTAATCCTCTCGCTATAGCCGAAGTTGGTAATAGGGCACTAAGAGCGGATATAATTTTAGGATATTTCACCTCTAAGAATATTATTCAAGGCCCTAGAACACGCCATTAACGTAGGGCTCAAGTAGTAGTAATTAAAAACAATAACTAGGACGACTAATCCTACCTAAAGGCCTTTATAGTAGACCTCTCTACTAGAGAACCAATACCGAAGATCTATAAGGACCAACTACCGCTACTACTAAGCAACTATTTAGAGCTTATAACGTATCTATTTAAGAATTAGTTTATAGAGGCCATAGATAAGGCTCTTAAGAAGAATAAGTATTAGGAGGTTTAAAAGAGAGTGCCTATTCTTAATACTAGGAAAGTAGGAAAGTAAGTTATTCCTCTTACCTAGGTTTACACCTATAAATTTAATAAGAAAGGAAACCTTATTAAGTTTAAAGCGCGGATCTATATTAGAGGTAATCTTTAGTATATCTACTAGGACACGTACGCCGCTACTCTTACCTTTAAGATCCTTCGTTTCTTACTAGTAATTATTTATATATTTAACCTCGAAATACGTTAGTATAACGTTATTAATGCGTTCCCTCACGTACTATTAGATAAGGAAGTCTATTATAGTCCGCCTAAGGGTATAAATATTACTTTAGGACTCGTGCTTCTTCTTCTCTATACCCTCTACGGTTTTAAATAGTCGCTAGTATTATAGTAGAAATACTTCTATAAGACGCTTAAGAGCTTAGGACTATACTCTATTAGAGACGCTCTATATCTCTATTTTAATAACTATCTACTAGTTTTCTTCTTTATAGATAATATTATTATTATCTTTTAGAAGAAGAACGAAGTATACGCTAATACCTTCTAAGAGAAGCTCTTTAAGGTATATAAGATGCGAGTAATAGAAGAAGTATAGTAGTTTCTTACTATAAGGATCGTCCGGGACCGTAAGAAGCGTTAGTTATAGCTTTCTTAAGAGTCCTACATTAATAGATTAATTAGTAAGTACGGCGTTAAGGACCACTCTTTCGCAAAAACACCTCTCCCTATAGATAAGAATATTAGATCTAATAATAATCTTGCTATAGCGTAGAATATTCGTACTTATTAAAGTATAATAGGATCTATCAACTTCGCTACCGTCTATATAAGACCTGATACTATATTTACCTCTATATAGCTATTAGAGTATCTTCGTAACCTATCTAAGCGTCACATCCATCTCGCTAAGCGTATCCTCTCTTACCTAGCTGGAACCAAGTATTATAGCATCTACTATCACGGTAACAGCTCTAATAAGAAGAATATCTTTACAATCAGTAGTGATGCGTTATATACCAACGACGTTGAGACCAGACGAAGTCACCAAGGGTCATTATATATATTATATAACTCTCCCATTGACTGGCGTGCAGCCAAGCAGCCAATAGTCACCACATTAATAATAGAAGCCGAGCTTCTTGCCCTCTTAGAAATAGCGAGGTAGTGCTACTAGTAGAAGCGCCTCTTTAAGCAACTGGATTATAACCCGGGTCACCTTATTAAAGTTCAATGCGATAATAAGCAGACCCTACGCCTCATAGAAGAGAACGTGGTAAAGCTGGCCACTAAACTCCGCTATATAGACATCTATAGTTACTGGTTGCGCCAGGAGACTCAGGCAGGCAACATCCACTTCAGGTGGACACCAACTGCTAGTATGTTTGCTGATGGACTAACCAAGCCGCTACCAAGGCAAAAGCACAGGACATTCGTGGCCCAGCTTGGCCTTCTACCTATGCCAACTTAGCGGTAGAATCTTTTCTTATATTTGTTCATTTTCTCGATGATTTCTACAAAGATACTTACCCCTACGTATTAAGCTATCTTCTCTACGAAGCGAGATCTCAACACTCGCTGGTATTTAGTATATCTCTATGTTGCTTACCAACACTATTCGTTCATTATCGTGTACTGCCAAATCGGGCAAAGCGACGATTCGCCACTCCACGAAGGGGGTGTGTTGGAAATCACGTGTACGTTAGTTGCAAGATTAGGTATAGCGCCGAGTTTGAGGATAAGTCGGGCACCTCTCCTGCCCCCCTCACTAACTCATGCCAAGAATCGTACTTCATTCTGCCACCACTTGACAGTTCAACAACAATCTTGAAGCAATCAACACCAAGCTCCCTGGAGATCTTGATAGCATTGCTGAAAAGATCCTTCATAGTGAGTTTGAGCATATCAAACGCTCCTTTGGGCACACAGCTTCAAATCTTCCGGTGTACCATCTTCCAGTGCCAGGCCTTCCAAGAGGACTGGACATTCCGCATGCATGCATTCAGAATTCAAGCATGCTATTCAGAAGGTGAGTTTTCCTCGACGCTTCTCTAAATTCCATGCTGATTTCTGAGAAGAGAGGATCTACAGCGGCTATTCGACGAACAGATTTCAAGAATGTTCAAGCTCATTGACGAACAATTGAGCAAGATGCAGCTTGCACATTCTGGAGAGAACATTGTCAGTTTGCAAACATGAGACATGAGTATTATTTCAACGTACTGATCCAACTGCAGTCATACCTTGTCACTTCCGGAGGATTTGGAAGCTCTGAATACCTCCGACAACGCCTCAAGGAGCGGTACGAAGTTGGTGCCGGCAGCCAATTTCCGAACTGTCGCAACATGAAAATTCTGCTCGCAAAAGACCCGTATGTCTCCAAATAAGACTTTCACTGAACCAGGCTCACATTTTGTAGTCAGCGCGCAGTGTGTGATGGTTTGGTTATGAACCGTATACAGGAGATCACGTCGAACCACACCATGCTTCCAAGAAGATGCTGCAGGGTTAGCTACGGCGTACTATGTCGTGAAGAATACGATCCTAAGAAGCATATCGGCGAGGATGTGAGCATTGACGAGCGGGATGGGAAGCGGTGGGCTGAAAGGCAAATCCACTGGATCATCAAACAGGTACATCAATCTCTCTCACCGTCTCATGAAGAGTCCTACAGATTCCTCTTTCAATTGCCAAGAATCTCATGGTGCAGGCCATACTAACGCGTGCTCCAGGGCCAAATCATCTCCGTCGAAAATGGCATCATGCACCACTACCGCCTCAAGCTCAACCTCGGTGCTGAGACAAGCCCCTGGCGCACCCAAATCGTCATGTCGGGCGAGCCGCCGGACAGGCTGCCCCGCAGCCTACGTGGCAACTCCAGCTCATACAACTCGTCACATGTTACGAAAGTCTGCGAGTTAGAGTCCTCACTAAATCCAACAGACATGAAGCTCAAGAACCGACACTCGTACAACTTGGCCCGCGAGTACTACCGTGCAGACTTCGACATGAAAGTTTTCATCGGCCCTGCAGATCTGCGGTTCGAGCTGTGGGGAAAAGATGGGCGTAGGAATAAGGATCACGAGGCTATCGCGGTTGAGTGGGAGGCGCCGAGATATGATTCGGCGCATAGCTCGCAAGATGGTCGACCGGCTGTGGCCATGTATCGTGCTTGAATGATGAGTGGAGGCCTTTGTAAATTATCAATTTCCCGGTTTTTGCTGCTACTGTTCTCGCTGCGTATCTACAGCGCTCTTTTTTCTTGTGAAACACGGCATTGTCCTGAATTCTTCCCATGGGTTGTTCTACCATCTTCAATCCTCTCTCAGGAATTGAACATTCTCGGAGTCATCGCCGCCATCATTCCCGGAATCAGTGGCTATCAAATCACCATAGGTGGCTTTCATATAGAGCATGTAGCCCTCAAACCGTTGGAAAATGGCGGCTACGTGGGATAGCAAGAGGGTGTAGCACAAGATTTGCAGCTGCAATGCGTTAACGCGGTCTGGGAGAGACCTGGATGACTTCTTGTGCGCAGCTATAAGACCCGAACGTAGTTGATGTCTCTTGTTGTAGTAGTCATTTTGAAGTTTCTTCAAATGTGTAGCGTCTGCGGTGGCTATCTTGTGGCGCTCATTGGGATCGGTGCATGCGCCAGCCTCCTTTTCGAATTGGATGGCTCTCCATGTGATATGACTGGCGTAACCGATGACTCGTAGCAGGGTGACCACGACAGGGGAGCTGTTGGCAGCCTTTTCGCGGTCAGCGATATTCGCATGTGAGTCTCCGGCGTCCAGCGCAATGAGGTGGCCTGGGAGCAAGACTGGTTGGATCTGGCGTTCGAGTTGAAGAAACCTGGACAAGGTTTTGTAGCCTGATACAAACACTGCCGTCGCGTGCTTCCTCTCCTCCGAGCTAGTTAAGAGCCCGAACAAGTGCTTGCAGCTAGTATCGTCCTCGGTACCGCTCGGAATCATGACCATCATTCTTTTCATGTAGTGCCGGTGTTCTGCCGCGATAGCTGTGGCCGCAATGCGGATGGTATGGATGTACCTAACGTCGCACTCATGGTCCTTTGCGGGGAACTGTGCTGCAACGATATCCCAGCGGATATTCCAGGCATTCGAGTGCTCCTTTCCGAAAAGCTCACGGCTGGTCAAGTCTCTACACCGTTCAGAAAGATTTGGCCCACCGCAAGCACGCGAGTAGGCACCAAGGATGTCTGGCATTGCATCGTCCCCCATCTGCGTTACGAACTGCTCGGCGTCGTATGTACGGCGTCCGGGTTGATCGAAGCCTTGGTCGGCGAGATCTTTGTCGATGGAGCCTTCTTCCGATATTGCGTCATCGTCGACACCCATGCGACGCGCAACACTTTGTCTGTCTTGAGGGTCCAAACCCTCCCGCTGCTTTCTCCAGGCTTGGCGCTTCCTCCACCGATGCATTGTGTCCGCTCCATTGCGGTCGGGTCGAGGGAAGAGGCCGTCCCGTATGTCCTTGAGCTCTTGTCGATCGACCCACTCCGCCTTCAAATCCTCGAAGATCCTTACAATTTCACGGCCCAGGTCCATGATGACGGCGCGTCCGCAGAGGATGTCGAGACTTTCAAGGTCGTTCGGCATACGTTTTACCTGGCGCAAGAGCATCGCTCCATGCCATTGCTTGGTGACGGGAAGATCGTTCAGAAGCTGAACCAGGCGGCCGAGCAAAATTCTAGTCCTCTTCTTGCTTTCCTTGATTTTCTCAGCTGGATCAGGTGGTATAGCGCGTAGTGGCGGGCGTGGGGCGGTGCCTGACTTGATGTAACGGTGCAGGGCGCGCTCAGTCTGGTAAAAGAGTGCCACCAGCGTGCTGTCGGGCTGCACCATGGTTGACGTGCCACCTTGGGCCGCTGCGGAGCCTTCCATTGCTAGGACAGCCGAGCGAGGGTTGCAGTATTGCTTGGAATGTTTTATGACTGTAGAATTGAGAAAGTAATAATGGCTATTGTGAAGTGGTTGCGACGAACAAGCCAGACGCTGTGTTGTCGGTGGGCGGAGCGCGTTCCTGACCGAATCGAGCAGTCGTTACTGGCACCCCCACAAACATTACGTGAGGCAAGCGAAAACACATCTCTGGCCAATTCGAGAGAGCTGGATTGCACTCGTTCATCTGGACAATCAACCACAGTCCGGATGTGACCGGCATTTCCTCAGCGCGGTACTGGTTGAAAGATCCGGTTGCTCTTCTTTGCGCTGCAGTGCGGTTGGATGTTTCCGGATGGCTTCACGAAGAATCCTTTTCGGGGAAAAGGCTGTCCCGGTGTGACCGCCAAACACGTGATTGTTGCGCATCTCTACATAGCCAGACACTCCCTGACTCTCACAGTCACACCAGCAGCCTCGACAATGCCACCGATCAACCTGGCCCGCCGTTTCAACGGAAGATCCGACATCGCCGACGCGTTCCCTCTGAAGCCCATCCACTTCGAGCACGCACACGACATCAACATGGAGCCCGCTGGCTCTGCTGCCGACGCGTCGTCCACTACGCACAGCACAAGGAAGATCACACTCGACGATCTCTGGAACACCGAGGTCAATGACAACAGCCGCAAGGGCAACAGCAGCAAGAAGAACTGGGAGTACGAGTACGAGTACAGCAGCCGTAGCATTATGCCCGCTCCATATGGCCTCTCTGCTCCTATGCACCGTCGCCGCTACCATTCGTCCCGTTCGCCTACGCCGCACCGCCGCACGCTCACCCCAGACGGTCGCCGCTCCCGTTCTCCCACTCTGGGCCGTCGCCGCTTCCGTAGCCCAGACCGCCGCTCCAGATCGTACAGCGACTACCGTTTGACACACAGCAAGAACTACCGTGGTGACCATCGTCCACATTCAGAAGCCTACGACGACCTCGGCTCCGACCACCGCAGGAGTGCACGCTACCGCTCCCCATCCCCGCGTGACAGCTACACCCACCTCTCCGGCAGGCGCGCTGACTCCGACCGCCGCGACGGCCACGCCCACCACGACGCCTACCACCAAGACAAAGACCACAGCAGCCGCAACGCCTTCCCGCGCCGCGACGTCTCCTCTTACCCCCACAACCACCAGCCCCGCCGCCCCGCCGTCCACAGCCGCAGCGCCGACACGCGCGCCAACGACGGCCACAACCTGCGCGAAAACCGCGCCCGCAGCGACGCCAACAGCACCGGCCACGCCGCCCCGCGCCCCTACCGCCCCGGCTACTTCCACGGCGCGCCCGCGTCGCCTCCGCGCCACCGCCCGACGGCCCGCAGCAACGGCCGCGACAGCGGGTACGAGGGCGACGCACGCTCAGCGCAGAGCGGTGGCCGGTGGCGCCGTGCGGACGAGCGTGGATGGACGGTCAGGGGTGCGGCGGGGCGGGGCGGTGGCGAGGGCGCGTTCTTGGGAAGGCACTTTGTGACGAGGCGCTGAGCTGGCTGGCACGGTTCCGCTGGCGCTGGGGATTGGGTTGGGGGAGGGGATGGGGTGCTGGTGGAGAGGTGGTTCGGCAGTGTGGTCACTGTCCATTGCTTGCGTGGGTCACTGAAATGGGCGGGGATCTGGAGGTGCGGGCTGGGAGTCCTGGATTGGTTTGCCTTTTCCTTTCTGCATAGCGGCAGATCATTGTAGCATGCTAGAATACCCCGAATGATGATCTTCTAGATACTTCGTTCGGTGTTGGCGCGGATTGCTGTGGAAGTGTCGTTGTTTTATCGTAGATCGTCGCCGAGAACGTTGATGTGTACCGCACTTACCCGGCGAAGAGTCTCACAATCACCAGAACTTCTCGCATATTCAAGTGAACTGCTTTTTCCAGGTGCATTGATTCGACTACTGTTTGTCCCAAACATGCTCAAAGCCAGCCATGTAGATGTCGGTGGTGGATGGAAAACCCTTTTGTTCGTCTATGTGTGTATGAAAGAGCCCCTGCGCCGCCAAAAATGCAAACCCCGCCGCAACTGCTGGATGATGCCAAGAATGAAAGCAGGTGGGAAAACGTTCTAGAAAGAGAGAAATGAATTTGCAGCAACCTAAGAGAAAAGAAAAGAGGATAATGATAAGAAGGGGTGCAGTTGTGGTATCAATAAATGTAGCAAGAGTAGAAGACACCTATCCCCGCAGCTGATACAAGCACAACGAGCAGCAAAGATCAAGAAGCCAAGACTGTAAGACATATTTGAAGCAGATCATGTCTGGTATGGCGTCACTTTCCTATATCAAACCCACAAGCCGGCTCACGTAAAGTGAGGCAATTGCCACCACAGAGGTGAATTTGGGCGAGAAGTCGGGGAAATATGAGAGGCGGGCCGTCATTTTCGTTCGGGAAAAGTGGTGGTGAGATGTTCCAGCGGCCCATGATACTCAGGTATGCACTGGTAATGTTGGAAGAACCCCGGAGTCGTGTGAAAGGCTGGGCCAAAGGGGAGAAGAGCTGAAGAAATGCCAACCATCCGTATGTGTAGGCCGGAGTTGGACCACACCATTTGCCGTCAATGTTGAAGGAGAAAAAAACACCTTCTTCGTCTTGTGTTCTCGAGCCCGCCCAAGCCAAGCTCAGTGGGGAGCGCGAGGGCTGGAGAAGCCGCGAAGAAACCCAATCGAGGTGCCGTCGAACCGCCAACGCACCAAGGGCACGTCCAGCAGCGTGGGACAGGCCTGCGCAAGAGAAGCCATGCCCCATCACAGCGTATTCCACTTCTTCGCCACCTGTTCGGCGCTCAGCTGGAACCCCGCCCGCAACTTGAACTTCTTCGCGACATTCTCCCACCGCTCCCTCTCCACCTCCTCATAGCACCGCGCCAACACCCCCAAATCCTCCTCACTCATCTTCGGCATCGGCGGGCTCCTCTTCCTCCCGCCCCCATCCCTCCTCTCATGCTTGAAATGCAGGTACTCCTTGTAGTCGAACCCAGCCTCCCCCTCCGCCTCCGCGATCCGCGGCGCCACGCGCTGGAACCGGCCGTACACGGCGGCCGTCGTGAACGTGGGCGCGCGCCCCGCGGCGACCCGGTCGCGGTTCAGCTGCGCCGCGATCTCGTCCCAGTGCAGCCGCGCCCGCTGCCGCAGCGTCTTGATCAGCCGGTTCTCCGGGTCCGCCTCCGGCGCCTTGCGCCGCGCGTACGGGTGCGCCCCCGGGTTGCCGGCCAGGGCGCGCAGGCGCGCGCGGTGCGTGGGCGTGTCGGTTGGGTCGGTGGGGTTGGGCGTGAGACCGGTGACGAAGAGGCTGCGGTCGGCGGTGGCGGCGTCGTGGTCGTCGGCGCTGGTGGCGCGGCGGTTGGCTGTGGTGGGGTGCGGCCTGGGGTGGGTGAGGGGGCGGTGGTGGGCGATGGGTGTGTTGTCCGTGTTGTCGATCTCGGTCGTGTCGTGCTGGAGGTAGGGAGGGGTGAGTGAGGGGGAGCTGCTCATGTAGCTGCTGGGTTCGCGGTGGAACCCGTGGCTCGCCGGGGCTTTGAAGGAGCGCGGCATGGGCTTCTTGCGCTTCGTTAGGACCTCATCGTCTTCGGTTTCCTGGAGATAGTCATGCTCACGGGCACGTGCACGGCTCCGCTGGGAAGTATGCGGAGGAGTAGGAGATGGCATAAATTCTGCAGACTCGACAAAACTGGAATGATGGCGGAGAGTCGAGAAGTTGGGGTGGCCGCTTGCCTGGCGGAGGTCGCGATCGTCCTGGCTGGGGAGAGAGCCGAAGAGCTGCTTCTTGCCAGTATCCCTGAGCTTCTTATGAGATGTTCCCTGAGTCATCTTGCCCCGATACTGTTGTCCATTCTTGAGTATGTGTTCCGTGGTGGGAGGTAGAGTCTCAGGAGAGGTAGATGTGTTGTATTCGTCGTCGTAGGCGTCATCTGTGGTGTCACGCGCGACCCGTTGCTCACTGTCGAGCCTTTCCATGTTAGCCAGATATCTATGGAAGAGACTGTTGGAGTGCGTAGTGACTAGACCAGGTCGGCAGGAAAAAGGCGGGGGAAAACTCACGAGTAAATAGCCATGAGGAAGGCGTGTTGATTTTGATGATCCACACTTGGTGAATGAATACCGGGAGGGCTCCAGCCTGGAAGAGGACTTTGTTGAGTTCAATGCCACAAATCACCGTGCATGCGACGGTATATGCGAACTAGTTGTGCGCTATAGGTCAATGCCGAAAGGCTACGGAAGCTTTGTGGAGCTGTGGCGGGTAGAAGAAGGGAAGGGGTTCGGCGTTGAATGATGAATATGATTTGAGAGATGCTTTGTTGAAAGGGGTTAAGTAGATCAGTGGTGCTCGTCAGCAAGAAGAGTTGCGGATGAAGGAGGAATGACTGACAATGGCTGTTGAAATCTGGCTTTATGCAGCGCAGATTCGAAAGGCACGGGCTCTTCTGCTGCTTGCAAGTGATCAACGGCTTCCACTCAGTCAAAATTTCTCAACAGTAGACAGGGAAATCCGTCATGGGACGTAGTCCGCGCTGTCAGATGGCATCAATAAGGGTCCGGTACAGGCTGGTGCGTGGCCTTTGGTGACTGCTGGGAGAACAACTGACCTGACAGAATGCACCGACCCTGATGTCTGTTGAGCAAGCCTCAATGCCATGGAACACATGTGCAAAGCTGCGGCTGAAGCTTTTATCCACGTGCAAATGACGCAGAGCACCGTGCACGAGCCTGAAGACTGCTTCGCACGTAGAGTCGGTGCTGACGAGCCTAGTCCCGAAGCCCTATCACTGACCCAGACACGTTCCCTGTGCAAGGCTCTAATGCACCGGTATGTCTCCATCACAGATTGTGTATCTTGGTCGATAAGTGTTACCGGAAAATCGAGAAGCGGAGGATCGTAGAGGAGACTTTGGGTATGTTTGTTGTTGAAAAGCATTCTGCCGGTCATAATCCAGAGGGGGCTGGCCTTCCCAAGCAGTACCCTGTGACTCTCGTATTTCAGCACTGGACATGGGCATCTCGCATGACTACATTAACTTACAAGCCATTAAACCTTATTCGAAAGTGCTGATCACACCCCGCCATGATGCACAGAGCACCCGCAGACAGGTAAGCAGTAGCGGTAGCATCACCACTAGGCCAATGCGGGGAAGTTGGGTTCTGACTGTGTCCAACATCTCGCCCTGGGGGCTATCACAGGCGTTCTGATCATCTGGACCGTCTGTTGATGAGCTTTGGCTAAGGCTGTATGCATTAGCGAAAGTCACTGACAGCGAGTGGAGTTGGAAAGGCAGGGAAAGGCAGGGAAGAGTGGGCTCACTGACACAAACAGAATGTGAGTCAATGCAAAGAATACCAAGGTGTAGATGATGAAGTACTCAAAATACAAAGAAAGTAAATACAGGTAACGCCCTAACGCCTTCCCTTCGGCCCAAACGCCGGGGGACCGATTTTGCGTCATACTCCATGGTTGCTACAGGCCCAAGGATTCGTGCAGCGGAGAATGCTCACCGCTACATGGCCCTTGCAATGAAAAATTCTCAAACCATTACATGCACCCGGTGCTTCTAGACCCAAGAAGCAGAAGTCTTCAGTTCCATCAAGTTCTGGTCGTTCCCAGTGTGCTCCTTAGCGGAGAGACATGTAGGTAGCGGCGGCAGTGGCATAGGCGGCCTTGTCCTGTCTGATCTGGTCGGCTTTGGCAAGCTCGGCGTCGGTCATAGGCTTCACAGAATGATCTCTCTGGAAGACCTTCTTGAGGAGGCTCGATGTTGACCTGGTAGAGGAGGCGCTCATCACAGAGGCAGCGTCGGAGGAAGTGGCTGAGGCACCCGACTTGGAAGACATTGTTGCTGAGAGATGATTTTTGCAGAGAAGTGTGTGGTTGGTGGTGATGGTTGATGTGATCAAAGAGGTGATGGCGTTGAGAACTGGCTATAAAAGAGGATCTGATGATGTTTCTGACGATATTCAGAAGGCTAGAGTTCGTTGTTGAGTTGGGTGTCTGAGGTGCAGATCAGGCAGACACAGCAGTCTTTTATGTCCACGGCAGGGCAGGCTACAGACAGTCATACCTGAGGCAGCGTAAGGCACTGAGCAACAGTGATCTCCGTCAGCCCGCTCCGGCATTAGCCATGGGACCGGCGCCGGTCATCTCGGTGATGGTGTGGACGCTCGGTGATCGAAAGCTGTGCGCCACGCGGAGTTCGATCCTTGCGCCATCAGTCATATGGTTGGTAGTGTGGGAGCGGAGTCGGAGCTCGCGCAACATTCCTCGCGCGTCTGGCGCCGCGGTAAGCCGGATCATGACACGCGCCCACGCGCTCTTCTCACGCATTGAGTCACCGAAGCCGCTGAACGGGCTAAAGCTGCGAGCATTGTGGCTTGCAGAACGCTACATGAGACGCAGCAGCGTAGGCGGTAGCGGTCGGCTGGCTTTGGATACCGGGCAGTGTCGTGGGAAGGGCTCCATGTCGGATTGGCGCGTCGGCTCGCAAGGGCGCGGCACGGTGAGTCAGCCCACCGGGCATGCGAAAACACACAGCCGGCCACTAAGCGGGCGTCGCCCCAACCAGAGGGCAACAACATTCTCCACATCCCCGCAATGATGACGGTGTCTTGATCAAGCTAAGCGCCGCGAGCACGATCTGTCAGCACGTCTGCCTTCGGTCGCGGCTGCACTTGCGCGGCTGTCCACCTGCTACACGGGTATATTCTTCCCGGCCGGCCTTGGATCAGTTGATTCCGGAGGGAAATGTCGCTGCCTGTTGTTGCGACTGCACGTACACGCCCTACACGCCCTACCTGCCCTACACGTGCAAGCCACAGTGGGAATGCATGTCTTGGCGCACCTTCCAGAGACAAATCTAGACACGATGACTCTGAAAATTCCTGTGCTGTGTGTTCCGGTGCTGGGCGGTGTAAGGGCTGTGCAGCTCAGCAGGAGGTTTAGCGTCAAGCCACCGAAAGCTTCGACCGATTGCAAAAATGCGTAACGCAACAAGGCGCGTCACCTCCTCCATGTTTAGAAACTGCACAGCTCTACCCCATCGTATGACTGCTCTGACGCTGGTGCAAGCGAAGTGAGCGTTGATATCATTCTGAGTATTCACGCAACTCTGGTGGCTGGCTGAATTTCAAAGCTAAGACGCACTCGCTTGCAAATCAGGTCTGCGGGTCCAATTATGACTCTCGCAAGAATGGTCATTTTGGCTGTCCCGACCATCATGGTGGAAATGGAAAGACGGCCGGGCTCTTGTAGCCATTCTTCCCAACCGACCTGATACCAAACACCACGTTGTCCTTGCTCAAGTCCACTGTCACCGCTCCGACATTCCCAACATCGTACGAATGCGTCCAGAGAGGAGCAGCAGTCGGTCTATAAACCACCTCATAGCTCGCCAACTCCGAGTCATCAACTGGCAGCCACGAGAACTGACTGTCATTGCTCAGATTCGTCGTGTTGACCGTCACATTCCGCGGCATACCCGGCGCTTGAGACAATGACCACAGCGCTGCCAGATTCACCTTCCCAACGCGGGCCGTGAAGTCGTAATCCACAAACTCCGGAAGGTCACCAAATTGCGTGCCATCTTCGACGCGGATATCCTGGTGCTGGTGGTCGAAATTCTCGTTGGGCTCCGTGAAGCGCACAGCCGGGTAGCCTTGCTGCAGGAAAGGTGTCTGGTCTCCGCCCCTGAGATAGCGGTCCAGACGATAGACCATGGCCACATGCATGCCGGTTGCGTCGTTGGAAGAGACCTCAGATACGAATCTTCCCAGTTGCCTGGCCGGAGAGTCGTTCTCGCCGCCGATGCTAAGGCGCGTGGCAGCCCTGGCGGCGCTCTCCGATGTAGGAGGGCCCTGCGCAAACATACGGATCGTGAATGGATCTCTCTCGCCGTCATCTCCGGTGGAGCTACCGATAATGTCGTTGTTCAGCATTCCCTCCACGTTGACGCTTGCATTCCTCAGAGTCTGCGCGAAGAAGCCAGAGCCGTAGAGGCCTTGCTCCTCTCCCGCAACAGCACTAAGCATAATCGTCGCTCTAGGCTGACGGGTTGCCAGAATTCGAGCGAGCTCCATAACGACTGTTGATGGTCAGCACCCGATGGACAGTAAAATGACTAGTCCCAAACTTACCCGCCACGCCAGACGCGTCATCGTTGGCTCCTGGAGAATCCGCTTCGTAGTTCAGGACATCGGTGACTCTGGAGTCGTAATGGCCCGAGATAACATACACGCGGTCAGGATCCGAGGAGCCCTCAATTCTTGCTACGACATTGCTGATCTTGGTAGGGAAGGGAATGCGGTTCGCGACTGGTTGAATATAGCCGGGAACGTCAACCGTCATTCTGCCCTCCGACGTCTCGGCATATTTGCGCATCTCCGAAGCGATCCAGTCTCTTGCGGCGCCGATACCACGGGTGGTGGAGTTCTGGATTGACAAGGTGTGTCGAGTGCCGAAGGACACCAGCTTCAGAATGGTAGCTTCGATGTTTGCGGGGTCGATTTCGTCAAGCATGGTGCGCAGCTCGTCGTCCGGAGCCTGCGGAACAATCTCTGTCCCAAGAGCAGACGCTGGCCATGACGCATCAGCGCACGAACCGTAGTCTGAGACATTTGCGGCGGCTGCCGGCTGATCCTGAGGAAGAGGTACGGTCTGAGCTATGCTGGACGCGAACAGCAGTGCCAACGTAGCAGCGCGGGCAAACATCATGGCGGCGGACAGCGTGGAAACAAGCTACCCCACCACCCAGCCGCTCGGGAAACGTTCGTTTATATCTTCGCTGTAGGGCTGTCAAGTCGGTGAGATACGTGCCGGGAGATCGCCAGCTTTATCTTGACAGCTTCCACAAGGAGCTGGGCTCAAGAATCTACCCCTCATGGCTTGTCAATGGATGAGCTCATGCCTTGGCAATTGCTCAGGAACGGCATCAAGGCTCGAGCTTTGGGCCGGGGTCGGACGGCAGAAACCTGGAGATTGTGCTGCCAGACGGCCGGCCAAGCATCATCGGCTTCGAAGTTCATTGCCGGATGAGGAAGGTCGAAATCGCGCGGCGGCCTGAGCCACATCACGGCACTCTAGATGTGCTGGGCAACGATGGAGAATTCGGGAACGCGGTCAGCGATATCACAAAGATAGACGAAGGCGATGGAGCGGGAAGAGGCATTATCGCAAGGCAGCAGGCTCCGGCTGAGTTAATTGTCCCAACAGAATGCGCCAGCACTCAGGATATCCTGGCCGCCAAGGTTCGGAAGGACACATCCTAAGAGTGAAATAGAGGGTGCGCGAGTCGCTCAGGCTCGAGCAAGGATTTGGAATTCATGCAATATCTGTCGCTGGGTCGAGGAAGCCTGAGTGAATTGATTCAGTGGCCTGAACGCCAAGGAGGCGACCGCGACGATGGGACGGTGGGAGATGGAGTGGCAGCATTGCGTGATGCGAGCGGCAGACGGGAGCACGAGGCAGCGGCCACAATTTAAGGTTCGCGGCAAAGGCAGCGCACGCCGATCAGCGAAGGCGGCAGCGGGCGGCAGAACACAGGTGTGAACGCGCCTCAACTC
The DNA here is from genome assembly GCA_021436925.1 of Neofusicoccum ribis. Classification (NCBI taxonomy): domain Eukaryota; kingdom Fungi; phylum Ascomycota; class Dothideomycetes; order Botryosphaeriales; family Botryosphaeriaceae; genus Neofusicoccum; species Neofusicoccum ribis. Next base: position 15,845 of record JAJVDC010000310.1, read on the forward strand.
CACGCCTCTGCCTACACGTAGCCAAAAGCTCACCCTCGCCAAGCACAGCTGCCTTCCCGCTGGAATTCCCACAGTCCACACCAGCGACCCTGCGCAGCCATGGTCAACAGCCGTCTCCCCACATTGGCCTCCACAATGCTAACAGCGCCTGCAGAACTCACTCTTCAACTCCGCCCTGCGGCAGTCCACCTCCATACGCAAGGACCTCGATGCTTTCGCCGAGAGCACCACGCTGTCGCCCGCCCTGCTAGGTGCGCCCTGCCCTGATCCACAGACACCCCCCGGCTGGGAGCTGATGCTACCGCGCAGGGCAAATCAACGCCTCCCTTACTTCCTTCAGCCGAACCATAGACGACTACAACCGCCTGGCTAAGCAGGAGATGGTCGCCGCGAAGCAAGAAAAGGCCTACGAGCGCATCAAGAACTTCCGCACCGAGCTCACCGACTACCGCGAGCAATTCCAACGGTTAAAAACCGAGAACGACGAACGGGTAAGCTCGTACCACCACCCCCACCACCCTCTCCGCCACTGACACCCGCCACCAGCAACAAGTCCAGACCCGCACCGAGCTCCTCGGCCGCCGCCCGCACCACGCCGCCACCCCCGAAAACCCGTACGCCTCGGCCTCGACGTCGGCAAACTCGCCGTGGGCGCCGCGCCCGGGCACCGGCAGCGGCGGGGGCCCGTCGGCGCTGGGCGCGGCGCCGTCGGAGTACGCGCGCGAGACGCACGCCTTCCGGGAGCAGTCATTCATGTCGCAGACGAACGCGCAGCTGGACGAGTTCCTGGAGCGCGGCCGCGCCGTGCTGGGCGACCTGGGCGACCAGCGCGAGATGCTCAAGGGCACCCAGCGCAAGCTGTACAGCGTCGCGAACACGCTCGGGGTCAGCGGCGATACCATCCGCATGGTTGAGCGCCGCGCGAAACAGGACAAGTGGATCTTCTGGGCCGGTGTCGTCATCTTCTTCACCTTCTGCTGGTTGGTGCTGAAGTACCTGAGATAGCCTGAGGGAGGTGTCCCCGCAGGATACTCTAAAAGGGAGCCATCTTCGAAGATTCTGAGGTTTTGGGTTTGGCTGGCCAAGTGGGAATCTGCTTGTCGTTGGAATAATGCGATTAGCGCGGCGTTGAGGGTTTGCTTTCGTGGGAGGGAAATATTGGACCGGCTATGTCATCTGGGCCTCTTCCTCCCACGGCTTATGGCGTTCGGAGGTTTCAAATCGGAATGGTCTCGTACCTTCTCGTACCGCAAGGGTTTCTCCAGCTTTCTACTCTGTATTGACTACCTCATATTTGTGGAATTACTACGAACCTTGGACTAGGCCTGGAGCATGTACTACATGTGAGTGTTCCTTTTCTTGAGAATCAAGCGCCGTCGACTATTGTCAATTCCTGGGATCATCGAGTGTCGATCTGCACGGCAAGGCGGACTTCAGTTGCGAATTCCGAATTCCGAATCGCGGAAGAATTGTCTCTTATTCAGCCATCTGGAGCCGCTATACTATTCAAATAAGACGCAGTAACACCTGAACCAGTTCTTTTGAGAAAGAACGTGTCGAGGCATGGGAAATGTTGTACGCTCGCCACCACAATCAGTACGAATCATCCCACCACTCCGAGATCCACTCAGACTCGTACTCCTCCGGCCACCGGTCACAGAAGTCAACGATGTCCCTATCGCGCCCCTCCATCCCACTCCTTCGCTCTCTCTCACGGTCCTTCCGGCCCAACTTGTCGACCTTTTCGATAAGCTCTTCCAGGCCATCCTTCATATCGCGCACGTCATGACGCAGGTCCCGTTGGTCGTGTTTGATCGAGTCCAAAGCGTCCCTAACACCACTACCACCGCCATACCCGCGCAGTCCTACAGAGCCCAGAGGCTTCCGAGGAACCACACGATCATCCTCGTCCACAAGTCGGCGAGCGCGATGATACGTATCCAAGCCCATCGGTCTGCCACCACCCGCCCTGACAACACGGCGCTCGCGATGCTCATGCATGTACATTCCCGCAGCGGCCGCATCCTCCAGCAGGCGCCTTCGCTCCCTCCCCTCCAACCCCAAGCCCGACCACCCACGGCCCCCGAGCCCACCACCATACTTTCCACCCCCGACCTCCCTCTCCACAGCCTCCCAAAACGCGTCGATGCCCGGCAACCGGCCCATCAGCCCCTCCCACCGAGGCCCCCCGCCCACGACATCCGGCCTCGCGGCGACCACGACGCGCACGCACGCCGCGCGCTCCGCCTCGCCCATGCGCGCCACGCCGACGGCCCAGCCCCACACCAGCACCGCCTGCGGCGCCTCGGCCTCGACCACGCGCTCACCGTGCCGCGCGAAGAAGCCAGCCAGCACGGCGCCGACGCGGCGGGCCTGGAACGCGCGGCTGACGTCCGCCAGCGCGGCGAAGGACGCCAGCGTGCGCGAGAACAGCACGCCGCCGCCGCCGACCGGCGGCGCCGAGCGATCCGCCAGCATCGCGCGGGCCAGCGCGTCCGCCAGCGCCGGCGCGACCGGGTCGTCGAGGTCGGGGTCCGGGTCGGTGGGGGTGGCGGACGAGGCGGCGGCCAGGATGTCGGCCAGGTCGGCGAGGATGCGGGTCATGCGCGAGGCGCGCAGGATGCCGTGGCGGACGGGCGCGCTGGTGGCGATGTAGCCGTCCAGGTCCAGCTGGTGCGTGCGCCGCGAGAGCGAGTGCGGCGCCAGCGGCAGGTAGGCGCGCAGGATGCGGGCGGAGACGGTGGCGCGGTGGGGGCCGCATCGGATGGTGATGTCGCGGTGGGTGTGGTGGAGGTAGAGCTCGTGGCGGTCCATGGTCGGGGTGTGGCGGTGGGGGTTCTTTTTTCGTGGATGCGGTCCTGGTTGTGTTCTCTCGGAGGGTATAGGATTCGGAGGATAGTGGAGTAAAGATGGCCGGCTCGCGGGAAGGGAAAGACGAATCTCTGTCCTTATGGATCCGGTGTCGAGGGGGCGTCGAGCGTTGCTGCCTCTTAGACGAGCAAGCAAGCTTGAAATTTGCTTCGGGCTCTCGTATCACGGCAGGTATGCGGCCAGGCGGTTGTGCGTAACGAGATCTCACGGAAGAGATATCCGAGTGCGAATCGATCGCGGGTCGGAGTCTTTCAAATGGCGGTCATGATGTCGCGCTCTTGGCTTCCTGGGGATTTTTGTAGGTCATGATGGCCGGCAAGCAACAAGGCTGGGTGTTGAGAAAGACGGTCGTGAAACAGCGGGGACAACGAGGGGCAGTTTCTTTTGACCGTGTTGAAGGATTCTGACGGCGCGCTATCAGCTGCAGGTTCGCGCATCCGACGGGTACTCACGGCGCCACGGCTGGCATTGTGGCCGCATTGGGGTGACCGGTCAGAGAGCCATGCGGCGCTGACCATGCTTGGCGGTCAGATTGGCGCCTGTACCAGAAGAAGGCGCATTGTGAGAGATGCGTGGAAGCGGAGCCTCTCTCGTTGGTGCTAAGATAGACGGGAAAAGGGCAAGGAAATCGACGCCGGTCTCCAATCGACTCCCCAAACGACGAGAGCCGGCATGAAGCTGCTGAGAAGGTCGGCGAGGCCGAAGCGGCTGAGACGGTGGCGCGTGTTGCTTCTAAAGTTGACCGGTGTTGGTGCAAGGCTGCGGCGGAGATGCGAGTGCGGGGCTGGGCGGGACGGCGGCGCACGGGTGTTCGCTGCGAGTCATCTCACCATGACGGAGGCGTGCAGAAGGCGATGGCGGGCCGCAGCCTGTGCTCTACAGTAGGACCAAGGGAGTTGTCTGTTCAAGGCCCCACCCGCGGGCGTTGCGCGGAACGGCCCGCTGTGGTCTCGCATCTCATCCACGTGATTCCAGCCTCTCATTGCCGTTTCTTCTTGCGGATTCTGGCACGCATCGAGAATATTCCTTTCGCTTCCATAGCATCGGAACTGGGTCGCATACATTCTCCCGCGTCAAGTGGCTTATTCTCACTTATTTCACCCCACTTGTCACGCACACACTTCACAATCATTTTGTAACCAAGATCTATCTCGTCGAGATACTCGTGGCGAGCTCTTGTCAGAATAATGTGTTGCTTAGCTCAAACGGTGTCTTTTGTTGAAGCCGGGCCTTCAACCGGACTGCTGTAGACTCGAGCTTGTTCTACATGACCCTGGATGTTGAGGCGTATTTTGATGGACAGCGAGCAGCCTCTCCAGATGGTATCGATGCCTATGGCATAAGCTTGCGCGTTAAAGAAGAGCATTAGACGGATGCTGTGGAAGGCAAATGTTGAAGCCGGCAGCCGCTGGTGCTTCCCCGGACTTGTCAGGATGGGTGAAGTAAGGTGTCCCGCGTGCCTTCCAAACATGGCCAGTGAAAACGGGAAAATGGGCACTTGACCGCGTGTTGACTTCCCGGCACGAGCGCACCTGGACCCTGGATCCCGCAAAGACCTTATGTATCTCGCGAATGGTCTTACAACCATCTCCTCGATATCCACCTCCCAGTCAAACCCACCTTTCCCAGTTCCCTGGGCCAGACCTTCTCGAGGAAATTCCGACTTTTCGTATCACAGCCATGTCTGAAGGATCTTCTCCCTTGAGCGATATGCCCGCCAGTATGGACGCCAACAACCAGGTACAACTCTAAAACATTCCCTTCTTGAATTTCAACATTTGCCTAACTCAGGATGCCGCCGGCACCAAGACCGAATCCTCTCTTCCCACTACCGCCGCCGATGTCAAGGTTGAAACTCCGACCACTCCTGACGCTGAAGACACCACCGCCGAGACTCCAGTCCCGACAACTCCCAACACTCCCATTTCCACCAAGCGCGCCGCCAGCCCCAATGGTGAGAACGGGTCTCCCGCTAAGAAGACGAAGGGTAGGGCCTCGCCCAAGAAAGTCACCCCTGCCCGTCAGCGCAAGGCCCCGAACAAAACTCCGGTAAGTTTATCCTCAGGTGATACTTGAACATTCCAAGAGCACCCCCCTCACTCCAATCTTGATTCCGGATGAATCCTTCAAGGGTTTCTGTTTCTGACTCTTCTCCATAGACGTCCGCCCGTGCCATCGCCGCCACCATTGAGGAGCTCTCCACCGAGGATCGCCTCTTGCTCAGCATGAAGGACCAGGGAAAGTCCTGGAAGGAGATCAACGACGCTTGGAAGGCCGCCACCGGTGTCGAGGTCGCCAAGTCCACCCTCCCCAACCGCTACGCCCGTCTTCGCGCCAACATCACCTCAATGAGTGAGTCCGACCAGCAGAATCTCGTCAAGGCCAAGCAGCTCGTCGAGGAACAGTTCGAGCAGCAGAAGTGGGAGAGCATCTCCCAGAAGATGCAGGAGCTCGGCACCGCCGAGAAGTTCTCGACCAGCGTCCTCCAGAAGCAGCTCCAGAAGATGGGCACCACAAAGATCCACACTCCAGAGGACCCTTTGGATAACGTTGAGGAGTAGGCGCGCGGTGCTCTCATCCAGCTTTCCTCCTCTCACCCACGATCTTCGTCTTGCTCAACAAAGAAACTCGGGTTGGCCAGCTTCGTTCGATACTCTGGTCCTTTAAGGTGTATGCGGGTGGACTCCGATGGAAAGCACGGGTTTGCTCTCAAATGAGCTAGATAGAAGATAAACGCAGAAGGAATGGAAGGAGTATCTGCGGAAAATAAGTGCAGGATTTTTGATATCGTGTGACGTCATGCTCGTGAACCGTCTCGGTCGTTGCCTGGCCATTAGGAATAAAAGCTGAACCAAGTCCCGAGTATCCTTGATTTCTTGTTTCCCATATTTTGTTCCAACATATAACTGAATCGTACCATAACAGAGAAACAAGAGGTATGGACACACATCTTCGCCAAGTCTTTTCCTTCTCTTTCTTCTTGTACTTCTGTTGTCATTCTATATCGTTACGGGTTATTTTTCTTTCCACATATAATTTCTTGGATCTTGGGTGTGAGGATACCTACGCCGGACGAAACGGCTCACCAAGCCGCATGAGATGCCACATCCCATCATTAGACTCCTCAGCGAGCACACCTCGTACATTTCAGGTGTGAATTAACGCGTCGGCGGAGGCTAGATTTGCTGACTTGCAAATTTTCCCAAGCACATGGTCTCTTTTCCTTCCTTGTTTGGGGTGTAATCGAATTCGGATCTCAATCAATTCAACAATATGTTTCTTGTCATCTTTGTTAGCTCGCTTATTAAGCACCAAAGCCTTAAGTTATCTCTATCTTGCCACCTCCGTCGTGGTCCTATACACGGACGTAACATCCAACTCCGTCGTTCTGATTATTCGGATGTCACCAGCGTTGAAGCTCTGTTCCTCCGATTCTGTTCCCATGTCATGACCCTTGTACCTGATCTCTTCCGTGCTCTGGTTGTCATCGTCCCCGCGGCCGCCGACAATCGTGCCCGTCATCATGGACGGTTTTGCGCCGAAAATGCCCGCTTTGATCTTTCCGCTGTTCTCCACAGACGAGAGAGTATAGCCTTCTCCTCCTTCGCGTAGCGCGTCGCTCTTCTTGGAAACGTCGGAACCATGTTGTCCTCCAAGGACAACGGGCAGGTAGCGGGAAAACAAAGGTTTCAGCGGCGGAATAGATGCGCAGACGATGCTGGTGTTGATCTCGATGAAGCTATTTAATTCAGGTTATCAGCACACGCCAATCGGTATGAACAGAGTTTACTTACGCCCAGACGTACTGATCCACCACGTTCCAGGTGAAGTCAGGCGACTTGAACAGCGGTATCAGCAACACCGTCCGCACAATCGACGACGCGCACGCGAACGCGCCGATCAGGAATACGACGGTGAGAGCCAGCTTCTGGCGCTTGGGTATATGCAGTGGAATCAAAATCTGCAAAGGCAGAAGTAGCATGACAATGTTAATCACGATATTGACGATGCTGAGCGCGAGAATGGCCGCGTTGCGGTTGATGCATCGGGATTTCGGCGCCGTTAAGTCGTAGATGGCGCGTACTGGCAGGCAGCCGAATATGAGAGTGAATATGCTGCAGACCGAGTAGGCAATCAAGAAGAAAGTTATGCCTTGGGCCGTGATGGCAAAAACGCGGCCAGGGGAGAGACGGCGGTAGAAGAGGAGGATGGAGATCTTGGTGCAGGCAACGGCGGGTGCGTAGACGACGGATGCAGCCATTTCCCACTAAGAAGTTTAGCCATAGGAGGCTGTAGAGATTGCTGGAACCGACCTTGAGGAAGTGAGGACTGTAACTCTCGAGCGAGACATTCCAGAGGTGAATTCCGAGCCCGTAGTCTGCATCTGGGTCTTGTCAGGCTGGAGGTCTGGAGGTTGGACGGACACCTACCTTTAAACACCATTCCCAAAAAGACGATAGAGATTATCTATTTGAGTCTTAGTCTTTGACGAATAATATTTTGGAGAAGTATCCCACCATCGCGACACATATCATGACTACACCCGAGTTGTCAGTTCCCGTTTCATGTCCTCAATCGTAGAAAGCGTCGCACCATCGTCATCTCCGAGGAAGTGCTTTATCGCAAGTCTTGTATATAGTCGGAGACAAACAATACAGAATGCGATAATGGTACATGCAAGTCCAGAAGTGTAGACCGGGCCAGAGATGTCCTCGGGGTTGACGTATTCAGTGGTCGCTCCTTCGGGCGGAGCCATTGCCGGCGTGAAAGTGGGTGTCGCCGATGGTTGTCCCACCGCCGTGGATTTCAGGATGTTATCTGACAATCGCATTTTGTCCGGCGAGATGCAGGAGTGGTTTGTTGCTGTACACCTTGAAGAGGCCGTCGGCGATGTGGAGGTCTAGCTGTTTCACGGAGCAGGATGGCCTGCAGAGAATACGGCACATAATACTCTCCATACTAAACCGCCAGCCGTGATCGCAAGCCCAAAGGGCCGGTCAGGCCTATTATATGAGCGTTTCATGACTAACAAGACGCACTACGGGATGGTGGCCTCCTCGGATCTAAGAGTGCCCGAATGGTGATCACTCCAAATGGGGGTACTGATGACCGTAAATGCCCCTGATCCCACATGTGCTTGAAGATGATCATGCCATTTTCTCTCAGAAAACGTTCGCTTGTTAAGGTCCGATTCATGCCGATGGGACCGGTTTGGCTACGCCGCACCAGCGCCTTAGGCGAGAGCGCTGGTTGGCCAGACCTCGTATTCTGTGCTGCAGATCCCACCCGAATTCTCGACTCTTCAATTCCTTTTCTTCACCGTAAGATCTACCAATTGCCGGTTGATAGCGCGTGATGGATGTCAAAATAAGGTTGCAGCCACGCGGCCCGTACAAATCTTGACATGACGGGAAGCTTGCGTTTCTCGTAAATTGGCTGACTTGGCTTGTTATACCGCATCAGGCCTCCGGGGCCACAATAGTGCCGAGGTTTTGAGACATGGATCCAGGCGCGTCGGGCCTTACAGCAATGGCTGCCAGCCAGAGTAACTTCTGGTGCTTGGGCCCAAAGATTCTCTCCCTAACAGAGCTAACTCGGCTACTACACCATGAAAGAACAAAACCAGAAGAACAAAATTCAATTTCACAGCACCCCTTCCTGCGACGCTCTTCGAACCACAAAATCCGCCGCCGCCTTGCCATAAGTCCGAGCATAGCTCGAATAGACCTCGAGGCTATTGCCGCTATCGCAAGCAATATCATTGTCATCGCAATACGACTGCGTTCGCGTTTCGTACCACGCGCATTGTTCGATATTCCTATAGGGGAATACCCCGTCGCGAGTGGAGTTGCCAAGATTCCACGTCTGGTTCGCAATGTGGCTCGGATCGGCCATCAGGATTACCGCAGAGACTGTTCCCAAATCAGTGGATCAAATTATTGTCCTGCTTTTTTTTTTTTTTTCACTCACTCATTTCGCCCCAGGCCCGATTCAATGGCGGAGTGATCGTTCCGAAGGCGGCACTTCCACAGAGGACGTCACCTACGATTTGCGCGCCCTGCGCGTACCTGGTGCTAATATTAGGGAGATATATGGCAGGAAATAGCTGGAAAGATTACCCCATGAGCACTATTTTGCTGGTAGGGCAGTCGACATACGAGGCGTTGATCAGTTGCGTCAAGGCCTCCACACCCTGTCTCTCGGATTCCGCGTAATCCTGCAGCGAGGCGGGATAATCCACGGCAATGGAATCGGAGCCGGTGACCTGGTCAATGACTTCTTGCGCAACGTTTCCCATGATGCCTTGGCCGGGTGGCTCCGCGCTTGCTCTGGCGATGATGATGTGGACGCCTTCAACGCAGACAGGGTACTCTATTGGCTTGAGAGGGAAAGGGCTGGCGATCGTGGAAGCAACGAAATAGCAAAGGATCAGTGCGCAGAGAGACTTCATCGTCGCAACAAAATAAACTAAAATTCACCGCTTTTTGCTCTGGGACGACGAAAAGAACGCAGTTTTTATAGATTTGTGGATCTGGTATCACAAGCTTAAGACCTCTGACATAATGGCGTTCTGCTGCGCTCAAAAAAGATGAAGTTCCACCAAAGGTACGCAAGAAGGATGTAGCTTGAGCCTTGTTTCCAGCAGTATCCTATCATTCACTGATTACCACGCCAAGAGGATTCCTGGTCCTGCTATGAATCCTTTGATGAGGTTTCAAAAGCCGATGTGTTGAGCCTGGTGTTCCTGCGCGATTCTCGATTATTGGTCCCAAGACCTTTTTTAAAAGTCTGTACATTGCCTTGTGTTGTGGTATTCGCTGCATCCGGTGTCATTGAGGACATAAAATGAACAGATTCAAATCACTCACACTTCATAAAGACATTGCATTTGGTCCCTAGATTTCTAACCGCCCCTAATTGAGGAGAATTCACCGTGATCTCGAGGTTTCCACGCGTGATTTGTAGAGATTTCACCCATTTCTCACGTATAAGATGATTGCCCTAGCCTTATAAATAGACGTAATACGTACTTAACGTGCTGTAGAGCGGCCGTAGGCGACACGCTACAGAGTAGCAGGTGACACGCTGTAGAGTATTAGGTGACGCTCTGTAGAGTAGTAGGTAACGCGCTGTAGAGTAACAAGCTATTTTAGGTAAGCCTGGCGTTCCTTACTAAGCTACTGGTCTGGCAATACCCTGGAACTGCCTAATAGAGAAGCGGGGGTCAAAATATGGTTATGGGGGGCCAGAAATCTAGCCACCCTGCATTTAATCATCCACTAGTCCTCTCCAGAAAAGCTTCCCTTGATAATGCTTGGCGCATGAATGAGATACGAAAGGCCACCGATGACGTTTCTACTGCTCACATTCCAGCCGTTACTGGTAAGCCACATACCACAGTGAGGCAGAGACCAAGAGCTCAAGTGGGCCGATGACACCTTCCATAATCGAATGCTGCAACTGGATGTCTCTGAGATCTTTACCAGCACCGAAGTCACATTTGAGGCACCGATCGACTGCACGACGATAGCTGTCCCGAGTTTCCCCGCGGTGTCGCTTTGGGGCGGCCGACGTGCAGGCTTGCGCATCTGATAATTCGTATAAGCAGCGATCGACGCCCACTTCATCCGCCGCAGACTCGCCAACTCTTTGTTCCGAGTCGATGGTGTCGGAGGAGACGGATGACGGCTGACAAGGAGCAGCCCCGCGCTGAGACACGGAAGGCCAATGACGTAGCCCGCGGCATAGCGCGGTAACTCTAACCACTCCGAACAAGCTCCCGCAACAATGGCTTGCCAGGACTACACTCCCCTTTATAGCCCGCCCTCGCGGGAAAGCCCTCAAAACCCCCCTCAGAGACCCAGTGCTGAGGCGATGCAGCGCTTCATGGTTCTGACAGCCGTCCTCTTCGCCTTCTTCGTGCCGCTGGGGCGCGCGTCGCCGACAGACGCGGGCGTGTCTGTTAACACGTCCAGCTCCGACGCGCTGCCCATCCTGACGCTACCATATGCACGCGTTCAGGCCAAGACCTATGATGCTATCAACGACGTACAACCCCGCGCCAAGAATCCTGCTACCCACCTGATCATCGATGCAGTTCTACACGTTCAAAAACATACCATTTGCAGCACCTCCGATCGACGATCTGCGCTGGCGAGAGCCACAGCCGCCGAGCTCCAACTCCACGCTGATTGACGGGTCCTATGGCCCCAGTTGCGTGCAGACGGGCATCGGAAATCCGGACAACATCGAAGGCATTGCAGGGCCAGAATCCGAAGATTGCCTTTACCTGGACGTCTACGTTCCCGGCGATGCGTTCAGAAGCAACGATACTCGGCTGCCCGTCATTCACTGGTTCTACGGTGTAAGTTTCTGTCAACCACATTGGCCCGCAAATCACGTGCTTTATTTGCTTTTGCTTATACACGCGTCCCTTCTTTGCTTTTCTCGCTACACCATCACCTACCCCTACACACCTCATATGCCCC
>JAJVDC010000311.1:0-27086 GCA_021436925.1 Neofusicoccum ribis
GGTAGGAGATGACTCCGTACCTGTGCCAATCCTTCTGCTTAAACATATACGCCAGAGCCGCCCCCAAAGGCATAAATCGTACACAATAGACTTCCCGCGCCTCTCCCCACAATAAAAAGAAAAACGTTCCCACCGCCGCTTATTTAGCTCTACGTAGCCCTTCACAGTGACAACGGGATTCACTCACCGGTGTGCGCGCGTGCGCGTATGCTGGCGGCGGCGCCGCCGCCGTCTCTCCGCCTCCACATTTCCTCGCCTGGACCTCCCGGCAACTCCGTCGTCGCCGAGCCTCTTGAGTATAGTGCTCGTATGTACATAACAAGGCGGACCGGGGGGGGGATGCTGGCTGGCTGGCTGGCGTCATTCGCCCAGCCCCGAGAAACCTTCGTTGCCGGAACGGCCGCCGCGCGCGAAAAACAGCCTTGGGTCGATCGGCTTGTTTTGTGCGCTCGCTCCTGGGCTGAGCGCCTGGCTGCTGCTGCCGCCTCCTGGCGCTTATGTAGACCTGATCGGGGCAGGGAGGACAGCGAGGTTCTTCTTCGGTCATGTACGAGGGATGGGGCGTTGTGTCGACTACTGTGTGTGGGGAGATTGGTATTTATCGCGTATGAGATTGGACGTGACAGCTGATGATAGTAGGGCTTAAAGAGGGATTGCGCAAGCGCTCGGGTTATGAATGGTTAACGCCCTGTTGTTGTGAATTACCACCTGCTTGTTGGCCAGAGTAGAGTGACCGTATGTTGTGCGTAGATACAACCAAGTGGAGGCGACAGTGCCTCGCAAGCCGACCACTTGCCGGGCGACATAGGGTTCCCGATCCATACCCGCAAGCGCGGGGGGGAAAAAAAAGAAAGAAAAGCTCGAGCGGGACGGAAGAAGAAATGGAAAATTAGGTGGGGTGGGCAGGAGCGTGGCTGGCGGGCGAAAAAGTTCTCGGGGGTTTTACTGAGACAAGTTTCGCGATGTCTTAGGTGATGGAGGGGAGAGCAAGATACTGGCTTACCCGAAGAGCGCAAGAATAGCGAGCGAAGCGCCCACATCTAAGGCACCGAAAGATCAAGCGCAGGAAAAGCGCAGCGATTTTTACAACGATCCGCTTTCCTTAGAAGCGTTCGTTCAGCCTGGATTGTTTCTCTTGCACAGAAGGGATGCGCGACGTTATCGACGGCGGAGACTGCTCCGAGGAGTAGAAACCCATTTTCGTATTCGAAAATAGTCGGCGATACCTCGAAAGTCTGTATATTGAATGTTTACTCGTGTATGCAGCAATGGGTAGTGAGTCCTTGTAAGACGCGCATGGTGTTGTACAAATATCTTGAGGAAGATGATGATGAAATGATATATGCAAGAGCGATATTGGTAGCGAGCCACCTGTGGCGGGGGCGCCCGTTGAGCGTGGATGATGATATGCACGTATGTACGTACATTGTACCTATATTCCCGCCCGAGCCTTAGTTTGAGCGTCCCAAAGGATTTGCGCAGCAACGAATGGTCAGGCTAATCCTTAGTCTAGCGTTACAAGCCTGTCACCGACACCCACCCAGTGGGCAGGAATAAAAATATGGTCCATGACTCGGCAGACACACGCCTCGGCCCGCCGTCAGAGGAAGGGCATGCTGGCTCGGATTGCCGGCCGGACATGCTTATTGGTCCACATCACGCGGTGGCCCCGGACCAGGCTCCAAAGGATTGTCACTTCCTGGCAGGCACTTGGAGGGGTGTCCGATGCTTGAGAGGAAGGGGCGTGACAGGCAGACGGATTCGAAAGCTAAGCCCTCTTCGCTCGTAAGGCTCGCGGGCTGGCTGGAGCGACCGCCTCGCTACTGCTCCGGCCGCACCGATCAGGCGCGTCACTGCCTGAACCCTGCTGCCACCCAGACGCGCAAGTGGTGGTTTGGTCTGGCGTGCGAGACGAGGCGGTGGTCCCCGAGATGCAGCAGGGTATGCGGTAATCTTGCTTTGCCGTTAATATAGACTGCTGCCCTCCCGTCCTCAGCGTCCATTCCCGAATCGCGCCTCGGATTGAGGAACATAAGGCTTAACGGAGAAAATTATATGAGCAAGGGAAGTTTCACCTGATAGACTAAACATGGAGCATAAAATTCTAAATCCTTGCGGTTATGTGGTCGACATTCGGGTGCCCAACGTCAAGTCGGTGTTTGCGGTTGGAGCTTCGGTGCGGTTGCGGCGGCGGAGCAAGTTTCCTGCCCGATCACAACCACGGCACCCTCACGTGCGGATGATGAGACACCCCTTGGAGGGTGCTCGCCCTGCTTGGCCCAAGGCTGTGGTGCGCAGCCAAGCGCGGCTAGTCCAGATGATGGAGCAACCGCAGCATCAAGGCCGGACTTAACACTGGTAAAAGGCGCGAGTGCAGCAGAACGACGCGGCATTCGTCAGCACTGGCTAATTAAGTGGACCAGACCGCCAGATTATATGGACTGTATAATTGACATGACTTCGTGGCGTGCAGATGAAGGGTCTTGTTTTAGTCAACGCGATACGAGCTTTGCTGAGGAATCTTTGCAGAGTCAAGGTCCCGAGCTACGACCGTTCCAGACAATCGTCCACTCGCGCGGATACGGTGGGATAGCCCGACCCCGCAATAGGTGTCGATCTCGCGACTGACGTCTGATTCAGGTCCCGTAAGCCCTTGCACGCGAAGAGCACGAATCCTGGCAGTGTCGAACCTAGAGACGCCGAGAATCAAGTGCCGCGAGAAGGAAAGCTTTTGGAGACCCGTTTCCAAAAGCGAAGCGCAGAAGTCGTCAAGTATGCCGAGAAAGGGCATATCTGAAGCCGGCATTCTGGTAGCTGCATTTAACCCCGTTGGACGCTTGCGAGCGGGGTTGCATTGAACGCCATCTGACCCCTGACGCCTATAAGCCACCCAAAATATGGCCTGATAGTAATGTGCTGGAGCTCTCGAAGCTTTCGTCAATCTTTGGTCAAGCACAGCTTGACCAGGCCTTAGCAAGAATGACGTGTGAAAACCGTCGAGATCAGCTGACCTTGACAAGCTGGAATAGCGCAGAAGCCAACGATGCGGCTGCATCCATGCTGCAAGTTGTGAAGTCCAGCATGGCTAGCGAAAGAAAAAAAAAAAAAGATGGATGCATGAGATGACAAGAGCTTGTTCCCTAACATTCCCGGGCTTCGATCTTGGAAGTCAGCGGAGACGTTCAAGATCGTAGAGCTTCCTTGCAGTCAGCGTGCAGATTGTCGAATGCTCCGCCAGGCTGGTGCGTGTCGTCAGTGGCCTGGTCTGTTGGCTATCAGCCTTCTCAAACAGGCGGAAAAGAAATGCTGGAGCACAGAGATAGCGCATATCCATCCCATTTGATCCCGGTAGGGCGGGCAAAACCCTTATCGAAACAGACAGGGAAACATTCCAACGTGGTTCAGGTCCACAACACACAGGTACTCGGGCCCGTCAGACGGAGCTGAGTGGAGGTAGGAGCAGGAGCTGCGGTTGAACGCGACCAGAGTATGCACCGCGAGCGGCACGCGGTGTAAGACGATCGAGTGTGATTCTTGGGCCGGTCAGCGAGATACCGGCTTGGACAGGCGCGGGCGTCAGCGTGTGACGCTGGCAGTACTACAGCACGTCGAGGGGATGAAACATAAGCCCGCGGGCCGCTGCGAAGGGCGCACAGTGGCCGTGACACAAGGAGATCACCTCGAGACTGCCGACTGTTCGATGGCATGGATGTGCGGCCTTCGTCGGCTCGACTCGCTGCGGGAAGCGGATAGCGGGTCGGCGCTGGTGTGGTTACACAGGCGCCCTCTCCCTGGATGGCTCCACGTTGCAGGGCGATACTGCACAGGGCTCGCTGGGGGGGCAGGTCGCGGCCCTGAGCGGGCACGCCCGACGTGATCTCCGATCAAAAGAAAAGTCGTGATGCCGGCAGCATGTCAAGGCCAGGGACGGGCAAGCGCCGGCGCGCAGTCTGTGCCTCGCTGCCGTGCGGTTGCGGGGCCTGAGGGCGGCGTGTGTTCGCAGAGCGGGCCGGTGGCTAAGGGCAAAGCCACTGGCGAAACGTCAGCTGCCGTGCGGACCGGACGATGGGTGAGTTTGGGAGACGCCCTGGTCAGCGAGGCGTCGGCGGGCTGCTGCGCGGCGCCGGGGCGGGAGTGCGACTGCAGCAGGCTGAGGCCTTGGGCCTTCACGTGCGGCGGCGATGCGGCTCTTGAAGGCCGCGCGCACGCGTTTGGGAGAGGGAAACGTGGGCGGGCCCCAGGCGCGGTCTGAGACCGGCTCACCGGCGAGGCTGGTTTTCAGGACGGCGCTCGCACCGCGGGACTGAGGGCTCCACGCGGGCAGCTAGCTGCTTCGCGCCGTGATCATCGCTCGGGGCGCGACTCGCGAGAGTTTATCATGAGCTTCGCCAGGACGGCGATGAGTCAAGCCGAGGCGGCAGGCCTGCCGACGGGCCTGCGGCGGTGATTCGCTGGGCGGCGGGGCGGGCGGCCAGGCTGGGACGGCGAACGTTGGTCGGCGGGCGAGAGGCGCGGCGGGCTGGCATGGCGGAGACCGGCGTCGAGGTACGGAAACCTTGCAGCGTGCAGTTCCTGGGATGATGGCGGACGGCTGGCTGGCCCAAGGCGCGACGCTGCGCCCAGGAAGATGCCGCCAGGCCTGCAAGGATTACGCGACGGCTGCCAGTGACGGCTGCCAGCGACGGCTGCGCCTGAAATGCTCCGACTGGGAGCAGCAGCAGTGCGACTCTGCCCTCCAGAGTGACGACGCGGCGCCCTGGCCGCGCGCTGCGCCCGAGCCCGCGCGCCCGTGGATCCGCGACGTTAGGTGGCCGAGCAGCTGCGACAGCCAGAGCTGCTATCAGTTCAATAGATCGCCGCGCGTGCTGCCCAATCCAGCCCGCTGTGGCTTTGCATGCCCACCCCGGCGCCCGTCGAGTCACGCCTCTTGTGTCAGCTATCTCCAAGCAGCTCTCAGCCTCCGCGCCCGCTGGCGCCGCACCCTCAGCACCAGCGCGCTGCACTCGCCCGCGTGCTGCTGCCTTTCGCTGCCCGCTGCCCCTTCGCTCCCCCCACACGCTCCCGCCCTTCGTCCTTCCGGATTCAACGCTGCCTGCGCCCCGCCTCCCATTGGCTGCTCGCCAGCGCGTCCCGCTATCGCTGAAGCTTTGGCTGGCCCCCCAAAAGCGCCCCAACGTCCAAGCTGCGCTCGGCCCTCGCTCGACCACGCCCATCACCTCTCCACACACTCTCCGTCCACCACCCACCGACGCCCGCTCCACGCCCACCACTCAGCTGCTGCATGCGCATCTCCCTGACGCCGCCGGGCTCCTGCTAGCGCCCGACTCTCCCTCCCGCCGACCGATTTGCCGGCCCATCTGCCCTGCCGGGGCCTGCGAACTGCCCGTGTCTCGGTCGGGTCGCATCGCATCGCGAACCTCAGGTCTCAAGGCGACGCCCTCGACGCCGACGCGCCCTCATTGCGAGCCCGAGCCGTGCTGCACGCCCGCCCGCCTATCGCGCCCGCGACCTAGCGACCGCCGATCGACATCAGCCGTTACATTCTCCTGCGAGATCGCCCGCCAGCCTTGCCTAGCCAGAATTCCCCTTCGCGATCGCTCCAACTCCAACAGACGCCTCGCCCGCTCCCTTCTTTGTCCCTCCGTCTCAATTACGCGCGGTTTTCGTCTTTGTCCCGCGCGCACCCGCTCCCACAGCCGCACAAAGAACGCTATGGCCGCAGGGCCTAGTTCGAGCAGCACGAGCCCGTCCAACCTCTCATCCAACAGCCCATTCCTGCACGGCTCATTCAGCTCAACCTCCTCGTCGCCGCCAAAGCTACCTTTCCCCGCGGGAGCGATGACAGCGGACGTATTCTCCACCACCGGCGCCTCCCTGTCCCACAGCTACACTCTGTCGCCGATTGGGGAGAGGAAGGCGCTGGAGAACGGCTCCTCGTCTTTGCTGTCGCTGAGCGAGTTGGAGCCAACGCTCAGCGGCTCGGACATGAAATATGCTACCACCGTTCTAGTGCGCAAGCTACCGCGCAACAGCAGTGAGGAGGCCGTCCGCAGCATGCTCTTGTTTGCGAAAGACCTCATCAACACGGAGATCATCAAGACCGATACTTTTGCTGAAGATAAGGGTTTCGTCTCCGCAATCGCGCGGTTCAGGACCCTAGCAGGTGCTCAGGAGGCCAGAGATCGGCTCAATGGAAAGGCAAATGCTGCAAATGACGCGAAGATGGTTGTCGAGCTCCTTCCCAGCAACACCGTTCCCGGCGCCATCGGAGCCAGACGAAACACCGTGGACGGCACCGCAAGCCGCCAAACTTCTGGATCGACTTCCTCGGCCGCATCTTCACTTGGACGCCAGTCCTCTCGCTTCAACGGCACTTTCCAGTCGATGGAAAAGATGTCGCCGCCCAACGGTTCCTCGAGCCTTGGAGGTGCTGAGTTCTCGATTCCCGAGGCAGGTCTTTTCGGGCCCAAGTCCCCCACTGGAACCAAAACATTTGGCGAAAAGTCGCAGAATCTCAGCAAGCAGCTGATCAACGACGATGCAGGTGACGATGAGACCAGCGAACTGATCAAAGACCCGGTGGCTTATGCGAGAAGCGGCCAAAATGGACCGAACATGGCCCGCCGTACTACCAACCCGTCGATCCCTGTATCTCGCTTTGCCAGTCTATCCTTGAACACTACCAGCGGAACCTCCGGATTGACCTCCCCTCCACTGTCGAGTTTTGCCTCACCACGATCTGTTGGGCCCGTGCAATCCCCTGGACCGCCAATCACGACAATGTCTCCACAGAACATGTCATCAACTATGGGACCGATGGGACCCAACTCCAACTATCAGCTGACTCCTCATCATTACCAAAGGCATAATTACCCCCCAGTCAACCCCGCAGACCAGAACCCGCCGTGCAACACTCTCTATGTCGGTAATCTGCCAATCGACACATCAGAGGATGAGCTCAAGGCCATGTTTTCCAAGCAGCGCGGCTACAAGAGATTGTGCTTTCGGACGAAGGCGAACGGTCCGATGTGTTTTGTTGAATTCGAAGATGTTTCGTTCGCAACGAAGGCGTTGAATGAACTCTACGGGCATCCTCTCCACAACAGCGTCAAAGGCGGTATTAGATTGAGTTTCTCGAAGAATCCTCTAGGGGTACGGAATGGCCAAAGCAACAGCAGCAACATCCCTCCCACACCCATGACGCCGCACAACACCATGCCGGGCTTGGGCAGCAGCTTTGGCATGAGCCAGACGTTTTCGACAGCGACTGGGCCACCTCCCGGGCTCACCCCTCCCGGAATGGCGTCGCCTGTCAGCATGAACGCGTCTTCCAACTTTGGCATGTTTTCCAACGGAGGTTTTGGGGTGCCGCCTAATGCTATGAGAAGTCAGCCTCTCACTGGCGGCATGGCCCCCACAGCGGCCAACGCCGGGTTCAGCGGTATGGCCGGTGGCTACTCTGACTACATGATGGGCCGTTAATTGCATAGATGGACTGCGTTTCTTGTTTATTTCATGCTGTCATGCATGATATTGGAGGAGTTCTAGCGACTGGGTGGATCGGAGTATGGGCGCGCTTTCCCCCCCCCCCCCCCTTCCTCGTCTCTTTTTTCCCCCGAGTTCCCCAAGTATTCTGTCACTCCCGAGTCATTTGCATGGTGTTTGATCATCTGTATTCTGTTTTGTTTCTGTCCCGTGCGGGAATGGGTTTCATGGTCACGGCGCGACGTACTCCACAATGGCCACCTAGGCCTGCAGGTCACTTTGGAGGTGGTTTCATTTACAGCATACAGCAATGATTCCCCCTCATGCGTTTTTCTGCATTTTTGTCATGGCCTGTTGTTGGTAGCGTTGTTGCATTATCGCGGGTGTTCTGTTCTCAGGGACTCGCATTTCCTTATTCACATGCTTAGATCTCTCCCGATCGAAGCAAGACGTTCTTCATCGGCCTAGTCTGCTGGGCAGGAAAAGCACGGTCGCTGGAGCAGGGGCACATTCTGGGATGGGTGTTATCGGGATTCATCATCGCGGTTCGATTCTCTTCGACACGGCCTCCAGCCTCGAGGGTTGACGCGCCCTTGGGCGATCGCATTCTCCAGGCGGAGGCGTTTCCGGCGCTGGATCGCACATTTGCAGGGCGCTTGTGAGGAGGTGCATGATTGGGTGTTTCTTCACGGCTGGCAGGACGACTTTCCTACGTAGTCATTGCATCATGGTCTTTCGCTCCCCTGCGTTGCCGTTTGTCTTAGCTTATGTTAGCAAAATAGCTAGATCCATCAGAAAGTTTTGTCGCATCTGATCTGAAATCACACTGTCTTTACCCCTCGCAGACTGCAGCTTGCGCGTCTCAGGCTGAATGGATTGTCGTGCAGGATCGCCAGGCTGACCTGCATCGTCCCGAAAATTAACAAGCCACTGGTAACAAGGTCCTGACGATCTATACTCGTCCTCGCTCTCGGCACGATGATCGTCAGCCTCGGCCTGGAAGCCCTGCCGGTGGAGTTACCCACGACCTAGGAAGCTCCGTGATATTGGTCACGTGCGCTCGCTTGTCGGCCGTGCGGCAGCTCGCGCCCCAAGAAAACTTCGTGGGCGCTGCAACACCACACCTCCATCATCAACCTGTCCACGCTGCACCGCCCATCAATTCTACCTTCCTCGCCGCTTCATTTCTCCCCTGTGCTTAATGCTCCGCTCTTAACGCATTGCAACCCACCACCACCGCGCACAATGGCCTCGCGGCTGCCCTCCTCCGCCTTCACATCCTCCCTCTCTCAGTGCATCCGGCCACAGTGCGCATCGCAAGCATCACACCAATGGCATACTCGTAATTTCTCTCAGTCGTGTCGCCGTGAGCAGACGGGGCTGCGGCGGCAGATGTACGAATGGCTGAACGGGCCTGGCGCCAAGCTCAGGCATCCGCTGCCCGGCTCGACGAACTACCTCGGCGCCTACGATAAGCAGGGCAACCTGATCCGCGCAAGTAACAGGTCGAAGCCACAGAGGGAGGGTGAGGAGAGCAGCAGCTCGGAGGACGGAGGCCTTGAAGCCGAGGCCCAGCCCGATGAGCTGGCACAGAACGAGGACGGATTGCCGCCGGAGTCGAAGGAAGACCTCCACCCCTTCCCGCTCAACAAACACTTCTACAGCCAATCGGTTCTGAGCGAAGAGCTGCGCGAGAAGATTTACGAGGAGGTCGTGCTGGAGAAGACGCCCATATCGGTGGTCAGCTCGAGCTTCAAGGTCACCATGGAGAGGGTAGCCGCCGTCGTGCGGTTAAAGGCCTTGGAGAAGCAGTCGGAAGCACTGGTAAGCTTGACCCGTTTCCTATCTGCAACAACACCACCTCCATTCGAATGATGAGTCAGCAAAAAATTCGATTAGTCTTGAAGACTACCCAATAAACCATGGTTACAACATAGCTTAGCGAGCCTCTCTGATCTACTGATACCTCTCTGCACTTTGCGACACGTGCTGCATTGGACAGATGCTAACGGTATGAAGGAAAAACCTATGGCAAAGCCATACGCCAAAGCGGTCCTTCAGATGCTCCCTACGACGAAGCTTGCGATTGATCTTAGGAGGCAGTCAGTCCACGAGTCAATTGCTGATATCCCGGTCCACCCGGCGACACGCCAGCAAATCTTCTACCCCACATCGGAGTCGCGGCACTTCACTCGCGAGGACGCAGCCAAGGCATTCGCCAACGACCTGCTGCCGGCCGACAAACGCATCCCGCACCCGGATCTCGTCGAGGCCGAGCGCGACGAGTTCTTGGGCCTGCCCTTCGACGAGCGCGTGGACAGGCAGCAACAGCGCAACCAGAAGCATGAGGAGGAGCGGGTACGCAAGGCGAAAAAGGCGGCCGAGAAGGCGGCAAAGACCCAGGCCGTGCCTGGGCGGCGCTGGGACTTCCACTTCCAGGACTTCAGTGTCGAACAGGTTGGTCGTGACGGTAAGAGCCCTGCAGGCGTTGGTTGGAGGTACGGCGCGCCGCACGAGGACAGGAAGAGGGGGCAGATTAAGATACCCAAGAGAGTGGATGCTTGAAAGCGGAAGCGATATTTCGCTGTATCATATCATGTACGATTTGGAGAGGTGACTACAGATGCTCTCACTTGTGGGGATGGGTCATGAATTGAAGACTTGACGCTCTCACCCGTTCGATGCTATTGAATCTGTGACTTTGCTGCGAAACTTTTGTAGCTTCTTTCGTACCTTCGGTTTGAATTCAACATTCTAAGCTTATCTGGACGGTTCCTTAATAACGCCAACGCAACTGTACCAGTTGAGCAGAGCAAATACAGCAACCTAAGTCATGCTCGCTGAAGTGCAACAATCGAAAAATCGCTGAACAATGACGAAATCCACTCGCCCAGTTGTTTCAACGAGATTTCATGTAAATTAACGCTATCCACACCTATCATTCACTACAATTATTCCCCCTCGCCCAAGCCGATCATACTCCTCCCACGCGTGATGATCTCATTCCGCCCCAGTGTATACCCCGCGCACGTATAGGTCAGCATGACCGCCACCAATCATCACACCCACCCTTATGCCATCGCCCCCCTCTCTTACACAACGGGCGGCAACTTCCCGCGCCCTTGCAGCAAGACAAATGCGTACGTCATCGGCGGTGTGATAACAGACAGGGCAAGCAGCCTATAGCATCGGAGGAGCTCGCTCCGCTCGAAGGGAGAGCTTTTCATTGCCCGCGCACAATCGATCGATTTTCGATTGCAGGCTCGTATCGCATGGAAGAGAGATTTTGTGAAACACGGTCATTGGATGGGAGGGGAAAGGATCTGGCGTTGATTGGGATCTTTTTTTCCTGGCGGTCGGATGTGATCGGCTGGCGGTTATCGCACCTGGAATGATTCGCAGGCATGGATGGGGAGGTTTGGTTTCGTCACACGGAAGTCACGACGGGCTTCGTGCTCAAGAATGTTTGGATTTGCTCGTGGCACGGGTATGAACCGTGGTTGCAGTGCTTGGGAGAGACATTGGATGGATTTGAATCAAATTCGAGTTGCTTTTTCGGTGCTTAAACTAGCTGTCGACTTTTTCTCTGTTGCTCAGATATTTTCTACTACCAGATGAAGTACGAAATCTAGCCGTGTTCTCGAGGAAGAAAAGACCTACCACCAACCACAGTGTCAATCATGATTCCACCTCAAGAGTCCCTTGAAAAATTAGCTCCCAAAAGAAATGAAGGCTCGAAGCAGGTCCGAAGCCTACATTTGCGCCCAAGATCCCCATAGCATTCCTCACAGCAAGACTTGAGATAATTGCCACGCCGAGTGCACGCATGACGAGAACACTTCGCCCTCCACACCGCGTGAAAAGCAAAGCCCAATCACCCCGTTGCTCAGCAAAGGTCACCCACGAACCAGGCAACAGCAACAACAGGCCGAGCCCTCACGAGACTCCTTCCCCACCCCCAGCAACTTCCACCAAAGGAAAAAGGACTAACCCCCTTCCAGGAAAAGCAGCGAGCAATCGCCTGCGCATCCTCCGCGACAGGGCACGCCGCGGGCCTGACGATCCCACCGCCGCCAAAGCAGCAGCAGACGGGCGGTGACGGCAGGGGCCGCCGCAGCCCACTCACCGCAAACAGCAACAAAGGGAAGAGAGACAAAAAAGAACGACTCGCGTGATCACCCCACGGGGGCGGCGGCGCTAAGCTGACGGTGTGGCCGACGCAGCTGACGCGCAGCGTGACGAAAAAAAAAAATAAACGTCCATTCATTGACCACTAGCAGCGGCGGCGGACCTGAGCGACGACGGACCTAGCTGAAGCGGGGACGGTGGCGGCGGCGGCGGAAGGAAGGAAGAAGAAAAATGTGGCTGGTTGGAAAGGCACGCGCGCAGGCACTGAAAGAATCGAAAGGGCGGGAGTGGCCGACGGAGGAGGAGGACGACGACGACGGCAACACGAGGGGCAACGGGCGTCCGTGTGTCTGAGGCTCTTTCTTGTTTTCTTTTTTTTTTTTTGGCCCTGCATGTCATGCGGCTCTTGCTCGCGTGTTTCTCAGCCACAAAATGGAGGGCCGTCCAGCTTGGTCTGGTTGACTGGCTGCTGAGGCTCTCCTTGGCAGGCGTTTTTTTTCTTTCTTGCTTAGCAATCGATTGGTTTGCATCGAATGGTGTGGTGTGCGGTGGGTGGTCAGCCAGGGTCTGGACGCAAACGGCGTGCCTGACTAAGGGGAGCTAATTAGGTAAATCGTGTGGTCGAGACGACACGGCGACGCAACACTATTAGAAATACGTTTGCTTTGATTCAATTCTTTATTTTTGGAGGAGAGGCTGAGCGAGAAGCGAAAGAGAGGTGAGTGAGGTACGGGGCACGGAGCTGCAGGCAGCTTGGGTTAGAGAGGTGCCTTTGCGCTCTGCTGCTGTGTACGGACTGCCGTGTTCTCGGGCCGTGGACTGCTGCGGCAGTTAAGCTACTTGCTTAAGCATGCGCGTGTGCGCTGGAGAGTGCCGCTTGTGCCGCACATTTGCCGACCTAAGCGTGCGAGAGCGAGAACTGTGGAGACTGGGGAGGGCCGAAAGGAGAATGGGGAGGCAAAGGCGGGAGATGAAAGTGGGTCGAGCTGGAGAGATGGGATGTCGGCGCTGTGCTTGGGGTCCGAAAACCGGGGAATGAAAAATGGGGGTCGGGGATGGGGAGAGATCTTGGGGAATGATGGAGAGACGAGATCCAGGTCCGAGAGGCATCGGCCTGGCCGGCTGGCCGTCACGTCGCCGTAACGTGTGCGGGCTCGCAGCGTACTCGTACACTGGCTGCTTGCGGCAGGGTCAGCTGCTCCCGCATCACACGCAGCCATCTGCCGGGCTGCTCTGCCTTGGCTCCTGTCGCTGTTGCCACGAGCTGAGCTGGACCTGGGGCGGCACAAAGAAAAAGGCATCAGGCCCCATACGACCGTAAGCCCGACACCGGCTCCGACGCGGTGGCTCGATAAATCCGCACTCTGGACCTGGCGTCGGCAGCAGCCGAGCTGCGAGCTCCGAGAGAACCGACTCCAGGCGAATGGGGCCACGGCAATGGTGACGGATTCGCAAGCATCCCGGCGTGCATCAGTTCCAGCGGCGCGTTGGGCGCGCGGGACGCCAAGGCGCGACACGAATGCCGCTCTGTGTGGCGCTTGCAAACACCATGGATTTGGCATCGTGACCAGGCCAGAGCGCGCGGTGAATGGCCGGATTTGCGGTGCAACCTCGGCATGGCACCGGCGAGGGGGGCCGTGCGGCCGCAGAGTGCTTGAGCGCGCTTGGCCTGGCCGAAGACGTTGCTGTGGCGCGGACGGGCATTGGCACGCTGGACGACGCGCCTTGGACGCTGCTTGCAGCGCGGCGGTGGACGTTGGGACGACGCGAATGGGCGTATCCACAGTCAGGAGACACGATCTCGCGGGCGAGATCTCTGGAGCTCGCAGCCGGGGCCGCGCCCCGTGCGCCGCTGGTCGCGGTCGGCCCTACCTGTGGGCTCGGCTGGGGATTGTGGGGAGAGCAAAAAGTGGTGTTCCCCGTGGAGAGCGCCACGCCTGCCGAAAGCTGCTGCAGCTGGCAGCATCCGCGCCGCACGTCCACCGCCAAAGGAACCTGCCGCGCTGTCGTCGCCCGTTGCGCGCAGCGCTGCGCTGCTCGCCGCCCATGGAACGTCGCGCGATCGGCGCAGGGGCGGCGGGCGCAGGCATTGGGCGCGCGCACCGCAGGATTTCTGTCTTGCACGGCGGGCGCGCTTCTTCACGGGCTGCGCGTGGCCTGACGCGGAAGGTTGCACGGCTCCTTCTTCGGCCAAGCAACGGCGCACCCGACGTCTGGCTGGATCGTGGCGCGGCGCGGCGGCGAGAGAAAGAGGCAATCAGCACCGGCACGCCGCCGTCACACGTTGGCAGCTGTCCCGAAGCGTCGCCTCAACCGGCCCGCCGCCGTGCTGGCGCGCTGCTGATTGGCCTGCGCCGCGTTCTGGACGGCTGCCAGAAACGCCCCCCGAGGGCCCTTGTATCTCCACGCGTGCTCTGGGGCCCCAGCAGGCCGGCCACGGCGTGATGCGGTTCAAGCCGCCGGCATGGGGAAGCCAGAGAGGCTGATTCCGGGGCCTGGGCACCGCATGTTGCCGCGCGGACCCTCCAGCAGCACGCACCACCTTATTGTTCGTCCAGACGCGTCTGCTCTTTCTCCACCATCAGCCCCGGACCCAGCGCCCCGCGTATATTAACTGCCGGTCCTGCCTCTTGGGTGCTTTTCTTTTCCTTCCAACCCAGCACCTCCTCCTCCTCCTCCGCCACTCTCCTTCGACACAGCCTCTTGGCCGAAGAGACATCCGCACACCCATTCGAGCCCGAGAGACCACCAGCCACCATGAGTCGCAACACAGGAGAGATCTCCGCCCGTGTGGAGGCTCCCGTCACTATCAAGGCCTACCTGCTGTGCGCTTTTGCCGCCTTCGGAGGTTCGTACACCACCACCCCACTCCATCACACAACACTTCTCGCGACCTCCCCCTACCATCGTCCAGCAGACACAACGACTAATACAGTATGCAGGTATCCTTTTCGGCTATGATTCCGGATACATTTCGGGTGTCTTGGGCATGAACTACTTCAAGGTCGGTTCTTGGGTTATGCTAGATGCTAGGTGCAGATGCTGACTTCCCTGCAGCAAGAGTTCGGCCACTCTGGCTCCACGAACTCCGAGGCCTACAACGGGTACATGTACGAGACCTGGCAGAAGTCTCTCATCACCTCTATCCTGTCTGCCGGTACCTTCTTCGGCGCCCTCTTCGCTGGTTCCCTCGCCGATTGGATTGGTCGCCGCACCACCATTGTCGCCGGATGCGGTGTCTTCATGGTCGGTGTCGCTCTCCAGGTCGCCTCTACCTTCGTCGGTCTCCTCGTTGCTGGTCGTCTCATCGCTGGTATTGGTGTTGGTTTCGTTTCGGCCATCATCATCCTCTACATGTCTGAGATCGCGCCCAAGGCTGTCCGTGGTGCCATTGTCTCCGGCTACCAGTTCGCCATCACCATCGGCCTGCTGCTCGCTTCGTGCGTCGACCAGGCCACCAAGGGCCGCATGGACTCGGGCTCTTACCGCATCCCCATCTCCATCCAGTTCGCCTGGGCCATCATCCTCGGTGGTGGTCTCCTGATGCTTCCGGAGTCTCCCCGTTACTTCGTCAAGGACAACAAGATCGACAAGGCCGCCGACGCCCTCGCCAGGATCCGTGGCCAGCCCAAGGACTCCGAGTACATTCAGTCTGAGCTCGCCGAGTTGGTTGCCAACTTCCGCCACGAGAGCGAGAACATGCGCGCTGGCTGGCTCGACTGCTTCCGCGGTGGCTGGGCTCCTTCGGGCAACTTCCGCCGTGTCATGCTCGGTGTCTTCCTCCAGATGTTCCAGCAGCTCACCGGTGTCAACTTCATTTTCTACTATGGCACCACCTTCTTCCAGCAGGTCGGCCTCAAGAACTCGTTCCTCATCTCCGTCATCACCAACGTCGTCAACGTCTGCTCCACTCCGATCTCCTTCTGGGCTGTCGAGCGTCTGGGCCGTCGCGCTCTCCTCATCTACGGTGCTCTTGGCATGCTGTGCTGCCAGTTCATCGTTGCCATCGTCGGTGTTGCCGCTCCCGGTACCGATGCTCAGGGTATCTGCCTGATCGTCTTCGTCTGCATCTACATCTTCTTCTTCGCCACCACCTGGGGCCCCGCTGCTTGGGTCGTCATCGGCGAGGTCTACCCTCTGCCCATCCGTGCAAAGGGTGTTGCTCTTTCCACCGCCTCCAACGTAAGTACTCTGCAACTCGCATCAATGAAGCATGGCTAACATCAAAACTCTAGTGGCTGTGGAACTTCATCCTGGGTTACATCACCCCCTACATGGTCGACGAGGACCAGGGCAACCTCGGCGTCAAGGTCTTCTTCGTCTGGGGCAGCACCTGCACGCTCTGCGCTCTGTTCGCCTACTTCATGGTCCCCGAGACCAAGGGCCTGTCGCTCGAGCAGGTCGACCGCATGCTTGAGGAGACCACTCCCCACAGCTCGGCCAAGTGGGTTCCCCACGACACCTTCGCCGACGACAACGCCCGCGCCGAGATCGCCAAGGCGACCGGTGCCGCGCACGTCTACAACGAGACCGTCGAGCCCAAGACCGTCTAAAGGCAGTAAGAGAAAGCTGTTCAGGACGAACTCCCTTTCCTACTCTTTTTTTCTGTTATCTCTCTCGGAGGAAATGATATCCAAAGTCGTGCGAAGCGGCGAGCATTGGCATGGGCATAGGTGTAGGAGCCTTGGTTATGTTATTTAATGGTAGATGATGAAACGCCTTTCCTTGCAGTAGATTGTGTCTATGGACCGATCGATGGCGGAAATGATTATTACGATTCAAAACAAGAAGTGTGCAGCCTTGAGCAGTGACGAAAATTGTTCCTAAAGTTACCCACTCCATCATAATAGTACATTACCCTTTAACTCCTGAAACCCTTACCCACCTCCTGAACCCATAAAACCGCTCAACTCGAGTAGAGAAACCCCCCTCCTCAGCACCCCCGCAAGCCCACCAAACAAAACCTACTCCTCACACGGCCCCCCCTCCACCCTCACCAACCCCACCTTCTCACTCTCCGCCCGCCCCCTCCTCGCCCACCCAGGCGCCCCATCGCCCCCCTCCTCCTCCTCCTCCTCCTCCTCCCTCTCCCCCTCCTCCTCCGTCGCATTCACCGTCCGCGCACCGTCCTCCGCGGGCGCGCACACCGCCACCAGCTGCAGCGGCTCGGGCCCTGTGTTCAGGAACCGGTGGCGCGCGCCGGCGGGCACGACGACGACGTCGCCGGCGCCGTGCGTGAACAGCAGCGTCTGGTCGACGGCGTGCGCCTCGGCGCCGGTGTCGCCGCCGGGTGGGATCGCCATGGCTGCGAGTTGGCTGGGTTGGGGGGGGTTAGTTTCTGGGGTCCCTGGGGGAGGGGATGGCGGACGAACCTGTACAGCCCCGTGTGCAGCACCCGCCGGGAGTCGCCGAACCGCCGCCGCTCGCTCGTCAGCCCCGGGAAGTGCACCATCTCGTGCTTTGGCGGCGCGTTCGCGGCCGCGTCCTGCTTGCCCGTGCTCGCGCTCGTTGCCGCGAAGCCGCGGGCCGGGGATCGGTTCCTGGTGGGCGTGCCGGCTGGCGAGGTGTGGCTGGAGCCGTGCGGCGAGAGCGAGATGGAGCGCGAGGTGTTCACCCAGGCGGGCTTTTTGGAGAGGATGGACGAGGGTGAGCGGGCGGCGCTGCGGTATGCTGTGTGCGAGGCGATCTTGAGCATGTGCGGGTTGCCCGGGATGAAGTCGTCCGGATCGTGGTGGTCGGGAAAGTAGGGATTGAAGTCCGGTTGTGCGGATTCGGAGGGGCTATTTATGAGCGGTGGTGGTTGCGGTTGAGATGGGAGCTGTGGAGGGAGGGGGACGCTGGTTGGCGGTGGTGGTGACATGACAGGCGTGTTCTGGAAAATGCAATGATAAATGATCTACTGCGGTGCGGGATGGATGACGTCAATGGCCGGGGCAGCCGTTGGTGGTTGCAATGTGTGTGGGGTAAGCCTCGAATCGAGAAGGGCCCATAAGGCAGGGACGGGGAATTTTTTGCTGGTTGGTCAATGGTTTAGAAACACAGGCTGGATGGACAGGGGGAGGGAAAAGTAAGCAAGATCGAAGAGGATGGGAGTTGGGTAATATACACTTCGATTTTCCAGGTCTCGGCCGCACATCGCCTTTTTCCGGGCACTTGTCGCAAGCCAAGAGCAAAGGTCTGGGTAGGTAGGAGGGTAGAGCTTGATGATCTGTAGCCAAGAGAGGATAGCCCGTCGTCCGCGTCAGCCGCACAGAAAGCCGCAGCTGCATTGCAAACATCACCTCATCCACCGCTTATGCTCTCCTGATGCCTAGAGGGGAGGATATGCCACCGCTGCTCCGCTGCTCCCCACAAAAACGAAAACCAAATGCTCCTCGATGCCCCCAAACATGCCCCTCTAAGAGCGAAAATCTCTACTTCGGCGCGCAGTCCATCTCCAATGCGTTGGCGCGGTAAAATTCTGCTCGCGCCGGCTGGAATTTGCGGCTTTCGCTGTCCCGGCTCGGCCCGTATGCAGGCGTCTTCAAGCCTGCCCGATTAGGCAACTTCCCTTGCGCCGGTTACCGATCCTGCGTCTTGGTCTGTTCCACCACCACCTCGCCTGACGTGACATTATCTTTCCTGGTCTTTGTGACTTCTTCTTCCTCTGCATCTTCGCCTTCGCTCTCCGCTTCGCCACTCTCCAGGTCTATTTCAATCTCCTCGGCCTCCGTAACGTGAGGCTCAAACCTTGGCGACCTTGACTCACCCCCGCTCATTTGCCATTCCATGAGCTTGGCGAACGCACCGTCAGGGTGGGAAGAAAGCTCGGCATACGTGCCCTCCTCCGCAACGCGGCCGTCCGAGCCGAGACAAATAATGCGATCCGATCGCTTGATTGTGGACAGGCGATGCGCGATGCTGATGGTTGTGTTGTTACCCCTTAGAAGAGCCCCAAGAGCTTGGTTGACGAGCGTTTCCGATTCGGCGTCCAAAGCACTCGTGGCTTCATCCAGGATGAGGATGTCGGGCTGCTTGAGAAGAGCTCGCGCGATAGCGATGCGCTGCTTCTGGCCACCGGAGAGTTGAGTTCCCCGGGCGCCAACGTGCGTTTCGAGTCCGTCAGGCTACCAGCTTCGTCAATACGATACTCATGACCAAATGCTGAGGTAAACTTACGAAGTCACTGATGAATTGGCAGTTGGCCTTCCTTGCGGCTGCAACGATCTCAGCGCGGGTCGCATTAGGCTTGCCGTACGCGATGTTCTCAGCGATGGTTCCGGAGAACAAAACAGGCTCTTGCCCCACATATCCAATCTTTCGGCGGAGTTGCTTGGCGTTCATTCCAATTGTGTCACGCCCATTGATGGTAATCCTGCCTTGCGTAGGTGTGTAGAATCGAAGTAGAAGACTCGCGACGGTAGATTTGCCAGCACCACTCGGGGCAACAATAGCAACGTTAGTGCCTTCGGGGATTTCAAAGTTCAAGTCTTTGAAGATGGTGACGGCAGGTCTTGTGGGATAGCTGAAGGTGACGTTCTCGAACTTGATAGGTCCTCGTGCGGACTTGACCGGCTGGCCAGCTGTAGGTGGGATCGTGGGGTCGCGATCCTGGAGCTCGAACAGGCGACTGGCAGCTCCGACACCTTTCATCAATTCGGAGTAGAAGCCGGACAGGCCGAACATACTAGATCCAGCATAGGCCGTGTACATGAGGAAGGACGACAGTTCACCAATGCTGATCGTACCCGATTTAACCATACCTCCACCAACGTAGAGTACTGCCAGGATAGTGATGTTGCCCATCAATCCAGTGCTTCCGAAGAAGGTCGCTGCGACTAAGGCTTCTCTCTTGCCGAGTTCAAATATCCTTTTGACCTGACGGTTGTAGCGACCCACCTCCTGGATTTCACCGGCGAAGGCTTGTGAAGTGCGGACGTTGCCCAATCGCTCCTCAGCGATCTTGGTAAGGGTTCCGAGATTCTTTTGGATCTTCCTGCTGATGTTGCGCATGTACCGGCCGAAGAGGAAAGCAGCAACAGCAACTGGAGGAAACATGATCCCAAGGACACCGGTGAGCTTCAACGAGACCCAACCCATCATGCCGAGACCAGCAGCGCCGCTCACAAGTGACCTGAGACCATCTGAAAGATTCTGGGTGATGCTCTTGCCGACGATGATGCTGTCAGAACCCAAGCGAGAGATGAGATCTCCGACACGGTTGGCATCAAAGAATTCGGCATTCTGGATGAATATCTTCCGGTACAGCTGAGACCGCAGGCGAGCAACGATCCGCTCTCCAACAATGCGAAGGATTATGATACGCCCGTAATTGGCACCAGCACCAACCACAAGGACACCACCTAGGGCCATGTAGAAGGTCTTTATGTCGAGGCCGAAGAGCATTTCCTTGCTGTCATGTGTTGCAATATCGATGATCTTGCCGATGGAAAACGGAATGGACATGGAAACCGACGATGAGACCAGAAGGAACACGAAAGCCAGAGCGAGAGACTTGACCTCGGGCCTTGCGATTTTAACGAGCCTGACAATCTCTTGCATGCCACCAGCGTTGCCTTTGCTGAGTCCATCCTTGCTCAGCTTCGCGCTGAGATTGACCTGAGCAGCGGCCGAAGCCTTCTCGGACTTTGTGAAGTCATGTTCATCCTCATCAACTTCTTCCTTGTTGACGACACCCTTGCTCTTCATCTCATCTTGGTATGACTGACGCGCCTCCGCGAGGACTCTGGAGGTAGCGAATACTCTAACAGACGTCGAAGGGCCATTTGCGGGTTTGACATTCGGTTTGATGAGGGCAGCGGCCCGTTGGCATACTGGTGACGTCGTTGGGACGAGGGATGCCTGGCGGAAGAACGGAGACGGCGTAGACGAGAATGTTCGGCGGGTGGCAGGCAGCACAGAGGTCCATTGGGCAATTGGCGCTTCAGCGAACGCCCTGAACGACAGCGCGGGGGTTGCGGGAGCGCAGGAGGCTCTGGAGAGGGCGAGGCGCGAGCAGCGCATGGTTCGGCGCATTTCGCGGAGGGAGTCGGTGGGTTGCACACCTTACCAGCGGCAGGGACGGGTGGTGTGGAAGTCGGATACAGAGCCAGACCGTGCGACGCGCGTGAACATGATGGTACGCGTGGGTGCAGTGAAGGAGGGCGCGTTGGAGGTCGAAAATTGGCGCGGCCAAGATGGGCTGGATGCGAGCGAGGTGATGACAGCACCAGCCGCGGCGGCTGATGGCAGGCGTCGGGCCCGCGCAAGGGCCCCGGCTGCCCGCGCAGGAAGGGTCTACGGAATCGCAGAGAAGCTCAGAGCCAGCGCCCCGCGCCTGCGAACATATAGCCATTACGCTGCCTCGACCGGCTGACAGCCTTCTCTCCACACACATCCACCTCCCACTTCTCCAAGCGCCCGTGGTCCCTCGCCCACCGCTCCAGAGCTCCGCAACTGAGGATTTCGTCATAGCCAAGCAACACCCCACCATCGGCCTTCCTCGCACCACAGCCCACCATGCCTATTGATTACAGCAAATGGGTACGTCCGCCAGCAGCCTGCGCGCCCGGCAGCCCTGCAATTCCCCAGAGCTAACTCGTCCATCAGGATGCATTGGAGCTCAGCGATGACTCTGATGTCGAGGTCCACCCCAATGTCGACAAGCGCTCCTTCATCCGCGCGAAGCAAACCCAGATCCATATGGAGCGTGCCCAGCGCAAACACCAGATCACGACCCTGAAGTACGAGCGCATCATCAACGATGGTCTTATGGAGCGTATCGACAACCTCCTCACAGCCCTCAAGTCCCACAGAGACAACTCTTCGTCCGACAATGCCGACCAGCTCGTCTTCCAGTCCATGATGGAATCTGCAGTGGACCCGTCCCGAGATCGGCCCCCGCCCCCGCCCGAGGGTGTCCACACACAGATCAAGGAGAAGCCTACGTGGTCACAGATGCTGGCAGCCTTGGTGGATGAGGTCAAGAAAGAGGTTGATGAGAAGAAGCCCGAGAACCGCTACGACGGTTTTATTACTCAGATTCAAGACCACAGAGATAGGGTTGCCGGCCTTCAGAAGGAACTATTGGCTAAGCTTGATGAGCTGGAGAAGGAGGAGAAGAAGCACATCACCAGCGACGACCTCCACATGGGTTTCGATTACTCGAACGTGAAGAAGGCTGACGACACTCCTTCCTCGTCCAAGCCTGCACAAAAGTCGGAAGCGGTCGAACTTCTGAACCCTGGCCGTCCTGACCTTTCTCGTGCCGATACTGGCCAATCATCCGGCGCCGACGCCGATATTGAGGACGACGACCCTGACAACATTAAGGCCAGCCCGGATGCCAAGCAGTTTGCCAAGATCAAAATGGATGACTACCGTGCGAGCCTACAATTCATTTCAGAGCACCCGCATATCCTCAAGGAGAGAGAGACGGACGGTCTGCTGGTGGAGGCGTTTGACGCAGAGTTGGAGGGCAAGCACCAACATGCGCACCAGTGCGTGCACCAGGCGCTTCTCATTCAGTACTGTCGCCAGCTCGGCAAAGATGGCGTGCAGCTATTTTTCAAGCGGTAAGTGCCCCGCAGCCATGGTGAAAAGTACAGAACTGACACGATAACAGCATCACGACCAAGGACCATCAGGCGCGGAAGCTCTTCAAAGATGATGTCGACAACACGTATAGGCGCATCAACACCCGCGCGGCTGAGATTTTGGAAGAGCGGAAAAACAACCCCGAAGCAGAGGGTGTTGAGCAGATTCAGTTGCACGCCGTCGATCCCAACACGACAATCAACATCCGCGTGCCGCTGCCTGTGGATGAGTCAAAACCCGAGACGTTGACGGGCGACAACAAGATCGCGAGAGCAATCTTCGATAGCTTCCCTCCGGGTCTTCAGAGAGCGCTTGAGAGCAGCAAGCTCGATGAGGTGAACAAGGTCCTGGCGAAAATGAGTGTGGATGAGGCAGAGCTGGTGGTTGAGCAGCTGGGCAACGGCGGGATGCTTAGTTTGGAGGAGGGAGTCATCGATGCGACGACCGAGGAAGGCCAGGCCAAGGTGAAGGAAATCGAGCAGACGGGGCGCATGCCTGGACAGGAAGTCGACGAGTCGGAGCTGGCGGCGGATCCCGAGTAGATGGCGATGACATCTGGGCATGTGGACGGCGTTGGTGGTGTGCGGAATCAACAGGATTGACTGCATTTGGGAGTAGCATGACTTGGTCACTGTATCAACAATGGGCTGGGCGGCGGTGTCGGTAACGCGCATGCGATAATGAACGGGTGCCCGGGTCTCTTGTTTGTGCTATTGATCGCTTTGACCTGCCACGAGCGCTGCAGATGGCCGCGCTGCAAGAACACAACGGTTTCGGGCGCGGACGTGGTGCCGCATGACGCAGCGGGTCTCGTATTGATTGCCAGGGCTGTGGGCGGGCGCGCAGGCATCTGGCGCTGAAGTCATCCTTCCCTGCCGGGGCCGTCGTTTCGCCGACGGCGACACGGGAATGCTCCGTCAGGTCGCCCTCGCGGTGTCACAGCTGCTTCTCAGCCCTGCATACCAAGCTCCCCTCCAAGCGCCCGCCGAGCTACCCGTCCTGCCTGCCACGTAGTATGAAGCGTCAGTCCGCGCGCCCACCGCCCTGACCGACCGCAGCGAGCTGACCCCCGACCCAGCTAAATGAGCCCCTCCATCTGCGACCATGTTCAACCTCTCGAGCTTGGTGCAGAAGGCCCAACAGTTCATTGAGCCGTCGCTCGCCCTCGCCAGCCCGAGCTCCGACCGCCGCCCCTCCAAAGCCACCCTCTTTCGTCACCAATTCCGCCTGCCCGAGTCGCAGAACCCCCTCCAGGAGATCGCCGCCGAGCTGACGCTGCCCGGCCACCACACCACCCGCACGAGCACCGATAGCCAGCACGCAGACCGCCACCAGGGCAATCACTATGTCGGCAAGCTACACCTAAGCGAGCAGTTCCTGTGCTTCTCCACACAGGGCTCCAGCTTCCTGTCGACCGCCAGCCTGAGCGCCAGCTCCGTCTTCACGGGGCAGACGCACGGCGCCGGACCTGCGGGCAATGGCTTCACCCTCCCGCTATGCGCCATCCGCCGCGTCGAGCGCCTACACAGCCAGAGCTACATGTTTGCGCTGGCAATCACCACTATAAATGGCATGGTCGATGCCAACAAAGCAAAGAAGGAGGGTACCGTGCCGCAGAAGCTCACCATACAGCTGGCCGGAAGCCGGCAGCAGTGTGAGCGCTTCTGCGACGGCCTAAAACGCGGCCTGCGCGAAGGAGTCAAGGACGTCGAAAACCTCAAGACGGTTGTGCACGACTGCTACTCGGAGTTCCTGCTCTTTGAGGATGCGAGCGGAGCAAAGGACGGCGACAAGGCCGATGCTCCCAAACGGCAGCCCCCGGATACGGGCTTGGGAATGCAGTTCAAATACCCAGGAAATCCGCGAAAGCTGCGCGAGCCGACAAAGATAAGACTATGGCGCGAGTATCTACGAGGTATGCTTGTACTGGGAGATGTGGCATGGCGGCGAGCTAACCCCTGCGCATAGAGAACGGCCGCAACGCGACCCTAATCCGACAGCCAACCTTTCACAAGCTCATTCGTGTCGGTCTACCTAATCGCCTGAGAGGCGAGATTTGGGAACTTACCTCCGGGTCTTTCTTCCTGCGCCTCCAAAACCCGAAGCTCTACGAGGAAACCCTTGCAAAAAACATTGGACGCGAGTCACTCGCCATAGATGAGATTGAGAAGGATCTCAACAGAAGTTTACCAGAATATCCTGGATTCCAGAGCGATGAGGGTATTGACCGCCTAAGGCGTGTCTTGACTGCGTATAGCTGGACAAATCTGGAGGTCGGATATTGCCAGGCTATGAATATCGTCGTAGCCGCACTTCTCATGTATGTGAATTGCCTTTATTTGAAACTGACAGGGCTGATTGTTGCAGCTACATGTCCGAACCGCAAGCCTTTTTCCTCCTCTCCATATTATGTGACCGGCTACTTCCCGGATATTACTCCACGACTATGTACGGCACTCTACTCGACCAGCGCGTCTTCGAATCGCTTGTCGAAAAGACTATGCCTATCCTATGGGAGCACCTGGTAAAGCAGGATATCCAGCTATCAGTTGTATCCCTTCCTTGGTTCCTCTCACTTTACATCAACTCGATGCCCTTGATCTTCGCATTCCGTGTTCTGGACGTCTTCTTCTTGGAAGGTCCCAAGGTCCTCTTCCAAATCGGCCTTGCTATCCTCCGGATCAATGGCGAGGAGTTGCTTGACGCTACTGATGATGGCACATTCATCTCTGTCTTGAAATCCTACTTCGCTCGTCTGGATGAGTCGGCCCATCCCAAATCAGACAATGCGAAGTTGAGATCAGTTACGAAGTTCCAGGAGCTCATGGTTATTGCATTCAAGGAGTTTGCTGGAATTACGCAGAATACCATTTCGGAGCAGCGGGCGAAGCACAAGGATGCCGTTTTGGACAATATTGAGAATTTCGCCAAGCGGACGTCGCTAAGAAATCTGGGACCTGACAGCAAGAAGCTGAGCGTAAATGATCTCGGCTTCCTCTACGATCGATTCTATGGCGTTCTCTACGAGCGCCAGCAACGAGCTGAGCAGGCAAAGGCGGAGGAGCTAAGGAAAGAGAAGGCGAGCAAGATGAGAGCGTCGCAGCTTATTACTGGTTTCTCATTCGGCGGCGATGTCGAAAAAGGTAGGGTTGCTCTCGGACCAAGTCCTACACAGATGGACTATGACGCGTTCAGAGAGTTCCTCGCCGGTGAGTTTCTCGCGGTAATTGGCATCCACAGTATATTGACAATTACTAGGCATTGCAAAGTGGGCAGTGACAGATTCACCCACTCCCCCTACAGAACAAGAGAAGCAAGCGCATTCATACTTTGGAAATAACCGATCCCGGACAAACCTGTCTCCTTGGGGAGCTGGTCCCGAACCTGCAGATCATGAATTCATGCAACGGATATTCCGACATTGGGATAAACATGAAGAGGGCACCCTCAGTCTCCAGGATGTAGTTTCCGGAATGGCAGCTGTCAAAGGCACCAAGGACATCATGGTCAACATCCAATACTTCTTCGAACTTTACGATGACGATAAGGACGGCAAGGTGGACCGAGAAGGAATCTTGAGAATATCGGAGGCGTTACTTTTCCTGACCAGGCGAGGTCTGGACAATGGAGGTTCCCCTACTACCTCTGTAAATGAGTTGGCCCCAGGGGTTTCTTCAGACGATCCTGAAGGAAAAACGACCGACGAAGCAATCCTCAACAGCATCTCGGCATTTATCCGACGATGCTTCGAATACGCTGATCCCGACCACGAGATTAACAAGAGCCAGGGCGCCAACGACCTCGTTGACCCCAACGATTTCAGCATTGGCGATGAGGACGAAGAGGATCTTCTCGAAGTCGAGGATAAGCCGAAGCCCGCTGAAACTGCACCCAAAGAAGAATCATCAGAAAACCTCCCTCTATCCCCCAGACCCGACGCGAAGTCCGCCAATCTTGCCTTGGACCCCAGCAATCCTCTCCATATCACTCTCCCAACCTTCCGCATGGTTATCCTTGCCGATGAGACACTCGAACACTTCTTCGACCGTGCCTTCGCCAACTCCTTCCGCCTTTCCGACCTCCCTACCTCTGCCGGCGCTAACCTCACTACCTTCGCAAACGTCGGTCGCACACCAACCTCGGCCACATTCGCCGGGTCCTCATCCCTCCCATCCGTGCCTAGCACCGGCGGCATCGTGCCTCCCGGCAAAGGCCTGCGCGGCATGCTCGACAACATCGTGTCGGACGGCATGCGCGTGGCGGCCGAAGTCAAGCGGCGCATGGACGAGGCGCAGCGCGAGATGGAACGCGCGGGGCAGGCGCAGCACGACGAGGGCGACGACGAGGAGGACGACGGCAAGCACGGCTTCCCGGGCGCAGAGACGCGCAGCCTGCACGAGCGCGACCGCGACCTGCTCGAGGGCGCCGAGACGGAGGACGTCGAGGAGAAGGCCAAGCAGCCGGTCGCAAACCTCATGGACGCCGATGATGCGGGCGAGGCGGCGGGCAAGGGGCGCGAGGAGGGTGCGGGGAACTTGGAGGCGCTGAAGCCGACGAGGGAGCGCACGGCGAGCGATGCGAGCAGGAGGGTTGTGGAGTTTGATCGGGGGTCGACGCTGTGATGAGTGCGATGGGATTCAGATGGGATTGGGAAGGGGAAGGGAATTGACGGGTTACTTTCTTTTCTGTTTCTCGTTGGCAGCATCGTGGTGTGCCGGTGGGTGGGTCAATGGCGTTTCCTTTTTTCCACCCCTTCGCGATCAGAAAGTTTCCTTGGTGCATTGTTGTTTGTCGCGTGCAGAGAGACGGACGGGGTGGCGAATGGTAGGTTGATGGGATGATATATCGTTGTGGGAATGGGGAAAAGAGCGCTGACTGGGGATTCGCAGGCACATTCG
>JAJVDC010000312.1:0-26772 GCA_021436925.1 Neofusicoccum ribis
CCAAGCACTCTGCCAACCTCTCGACCGCAGCGCCGCACCAACAACTCCCCCCCCCCCCACCTGTGTTGTCAGTCTCCTGACTTCTGCAGATAACCAACCCCAACCACCAACACCCCCAACATGTCTCCCCCAATTGCCACCTCTCCCACCGCCGAGCGCGCCGTCCCTGTCACCAAGGACCTGCCCATTAAGCAGCAGGACGGCCTTGCCGTCAAGGGCAACATGTCCAAGACGGTCGACGAGATGGCCGGCCAGTGGGAGAACTTCAAGTTCGCGCCCATCCGCGAGAGCCAGGTCTCCCGCGCCATGACGCGCCGCTACTTCAAGGACCTGGACACCTACGCCGAGTCCGACATCGTCATCGTCGGCGCCGGCTCGTGCGGCCTGAGCACCGCGTACATGATCGCCAAAGCGCGCCCTGACTTGAAGATCGCCATCATCGAGTCCGGCGTCGCCCCAGGTCCGTCGCCACCCACCTCTCCGCATCGAACACGTTACTGACGTTACACACAGGCGGCGGTGCCTGGCTCGGCGGCCAGCTCTTCTCGGCCATGGTGATGCGCCGGCCGGCGGACGCGTTCCTGCGCGAGGTCGGCGTGGCGTACGAGGAGGAGGGCGCGGACTTCGTGGTGGTCAAGCACGCGGCGCTGTTCACGTCGACGGTGCTGTCCAAGGTGCTGCAGTTCCCGAACGTCAAGCTGTTCAACGCGACGGCCGTCGAGGACCTGATCACGCGCCCGGCCGCCGACGGAACTGGTGTCCGCATCGCCGGCGTCGTCACCAACTGGACCCTCGTCAGCATGCACCACGACGACCAGAGCTGCATGGACCCCAACACCATCAACGCCCCCGTCGTCATCTCGACCACTGGCCATGACGGCCCCTTCGGCGCGTTCTCGGTCAAGCGTCTGGTCAGCATGCAGCAGCTGGAGAAGCTGGGCGGCATGCGCGGCCTCGATATGAATAATGCCGAGGATGCTATTGTCAAGCGCACCCGCGAGATCGTGCCGGGACTGATCGTCGGCGGCATGGAGCTGTCGGAGGTCGACGGCGCGAACAGGATGGGCCCGACGTTTGGCGCTATGGCGCTGAGCGGTGTCAAGGCTGCGGAGGAGGCGCTGAAGGTGTTTGATGAGCGCAAGGCGGAGAATGATAAGAACTGATCTGCTCAGTCACTTGATGGGGTCCGAGACTCGGGATGAGATTTTCAGTACTGTACGCTCGTTATGAGTTGCGATGAACCAAATTGAATTTGCTTTTTTTTGATATTTGTCCATTGTCTCCTTTGCCGCCGAGCCGCTTCGAATTCCTTCAGCCTTAAGAACCCGAAATACGTGAAATTCGCCCACAAGCTCATAGCTACCCTTTGCTCCTTTCATTGATCTGGGAATGGTGGGTTCCCTTCACATCTCATTCTAGGACAATTGTGTGGAAAGTCGGGTCACAGGCTTCCCAACGTGCCAATAGGACAGTCCCAAGGCCGATGCGGTACGCGATCTGACCGCGCCAGCCTACTACCATCACATTCAAAAGTGGTGGAGGATCCAGAGGCTTGCCTTCACTATCAAGGCAGGTGAGTGGGGGGCGCTTTTGGCTGGACTTTGCCGATCTTCGGGGTTTTTTTTTCGAGAGCTCTCGATGGGTGGCTGATAATTTTCACCGTGCCTGCTTCAATATCAGCGATAAGGAAACGACAGAAGTGAAATATATCAAGCTTACCTTTCCAGAGGCTTATTGGTCTTCAAATCCTCATCCCTTCTCAGTAGATCTCGTATAGAGAATTTCTTGGATGTCACTCTTGGATCTGCTACAGAGAGCGCTAGCACACAATGCGTACAAGCTCCTGCACCTGACCGGGTGAATCTCACTTCATCTTTAGCGACGTCCTGTGGGATTCCACATGTCCCAATGCACCAGCCTTTGTTGTCCACAAGATAGCAGTCAACCAGACTTTTGTCCTCGGCCCCACGTTTGCGGAAGAATCGGAGGTTGGAAACTGATGTTCGAACCACAATTCTCTCCGAGCCTTGGGTAAAGTATTTTTCTACCGCATCCAGGTCGGGAAAACATTGGTTCTCATGGGCCTCTCTCCAGAAGTGTTCATATGTGGGCCATCGCTCAACCAACTCCTTCCTGGTGCACATGTACGAAACACTCGATCGTACGCCCTGCCTCAGGCGGGCTTCAATGCAGCTGGGCCACGCCGCAAACATGTGTTGACGAGGATCGATGGCAGCCGGACCAGATTTTTTAGAGGCACCAGGAAGGTCCAAGTCTCCGTCGTTCATAGCGGACCTGCCCCAAAATCCTGTGCTGTCATTTGTTGCGATTATGCGTCTCATTTGTCCTTTTTCATCAAGGCGCATCCATGTAGCGACGGCCCCAAATATCGGCTTGAACCCTACGAATTCTCGAAATGAAGCCCAGGTCCAGGTGGGTATGACGATGTCCAAAATAGCTCGAGGCCGTTTGATGTTGTTGGCATGCTCGAAATCCTGTAACTGCCATGATATCGAAGCGTCGAAGTCCATCTCTGGTATGCCGCACACGCATGCTTCATGGCTTCCGTACAGCTTGCCAAACATACCTGCGAACGCTTTGTAGATGCCGGACTCGTAACTGAGATCAAGTTTGTTGTATAGCTCTACGCAGGAGGAGTAGTAATAAAAAGCAGTACCTTGGTAATGGTCATGGCGACGACCAGGAATACCCTCAAAGAGAAAAGAAGCTAAATATCCATTCCATCGATTAGTAAGCCAATCTTCCATCTGTGTTTCTGCATAACATTTGAAAAATAGCTGCCAGTCTGTAAACAGCAATAGGCGATTCGATAGCTTGTATTCCTGGAACGTCCAGCCTCGTTGATGCCATGGCCGGCCCATCAGGGAATCGTGGAGACCCGGTAATATTGGCACAATGTCCATCCCCGCTGTCCGCGAACGGGGTCGAGAAAAAGGCTTTGAAGTCTGTGCAACCCCAGGCAGCCCACTCTGAGAGTTCTGTGCAACCGCAGCGCATATTGTGATGCTTGCATTTGAGTAAATCGCACCCATTGCCAGAATCTGGGCATGCTTATGATCCTCATCATCTTGTAGGATGCAGAAACGGTCGACCCATAAGTAAGATATATCCAGCTCTATGCAAACGATCATAGCATCGGATACTGTCTTTGGCAAGCTACTCAAACGCAGCCCTCCGGGAATGCTCAACGTGTCTTGATTCGACTTCTTGGCATGGATCTCGTCAGACCCTGGGTCTCCCCATACGTAGCTCAAGGCTGCAAAGTGCGGGAATGGCGGCGCCCGTACAAGACACTGTTGACGTACGTTGATCAGGCGCATTTCTGCAGGAAGTGCCGATATCGTGGTTCCTTGGTTTCCAAAAGAATGGTCATGCTTGTCATCGCAATCTTTCAACCACAGCTTCACTTTATGCCAGTCGATGCTCTCGCCGGAAAACATATCAGGCCTTGACAGATTTTTAGGGTATTCAGTTGCTTCCCTGAACAAGTCCCTAACGCGCGCAAAGCGCTCATCTACTCGCTTAGAGTCTGAATGGCCCTCTTGAAAAAATACAAGGTCAGGGGGGCCAACGTCTCCTGGGAAATCGTGGTGCGTGCGTACGCCTCCTCCAGTATAATTGTACATCAGAATCGGCTTATATGGACATGTTGCGTGTGGATCGAAGAACACCTTGACGGCCATTTTACAGAAAGAGCAAGCTTCCTGGCGTTTGAGATCGAAAGTATTGCCAAGGATGATGAGCGGATACCGGTCAGGCTGTTGTCGTCTCAAGCAGACAAAAAGGTGGCGAAGTCTGAGGTGTCTGCAGAAGGTACAGAGCACGTTTTCTCCATACTCAGCCGCGACACATTGATCGCAATGTCGGTGGAAAACCTCTGAATAATCAGAAGGCGTCGGCAAGTCCCAGGAATCGAGATTCGATTCCCGGGCAGTCCTGAATCCCATGTGGAGGAGGATCATCTATGATCTGCACAGGCGAGTTCCCTAGCTGTGGGCTTAATGATTCGAGAGGTGGAAAGGCCATTGTTGCACAGAAAAGAGCTTTACGCCGATCGTCGGCTGCGAAATCCTTTGTAGTTGAGAGTAGGATAGGAATAGAGGTAGGCTTGATGGAAGATGGTAAAAGCTCAACGTATGCTATTCAGGCCAACTTGGAAGGCTCTGAAATATGTAATCTTCTGGGCGGAGTTGGGGCATGACCGGTCAGCTGCAGTGTAACGTCGAATTCTCGGGGTAGCAAAAGGCGAGCAAATAACAAGCCTTACCGTCTACCACAGCCTCGCATCGACCTGGAAAACATACGACGCCACAATATTGACAGTGCTTATCAACATGCTTTGTATGCCGACGCACCATCCCTATGTCGATATTCCATCGAGCCATCATTTTGACATCCCCCACAACCCATGAATCGCCCACTCCACCTCATACTCCCAGTCATGCTTCTCTCCGGCCTCCTCCAATACCATATGCACCCGTACCAAATGACCCCAGCACATCCTCAAATACTCCCGTAATCTCTCCGTCTTCGCCGGATGCAGGGGGTCAAACTCCGATTTCATAGCCTCGCGCTCCACATGCGTCCTCCCACCGTAAGAAAAACTGCCCCCAAAAAACTCCCGATGCGGAATCCCCCACGTACACCCATCCTGATAGCGCGTGCAGTCGGACAACATCGACCGGAACGCGCCATCATCCCTATAATCGCGCTGAAACCCCCTCCCCTTACCCTCTCCCCCTTCCCC
This sequence comes from Neofusicoccum ribis, assembly GCA_021436925.1. Lineage (NCBI taxonomy): Eukaryota > Fungi > Ascomycota > Dothideomycetes > Botryosphaeriales > Botryosphaeriaceae > Neofusicoccum > Neofusicoccum ribis. The sequence goes on from JAJVDC010000312.1 coordinate 4,769, forward strand.
CTCATGCACCATCCACAGCTCCTCCCGCAGAAACACCACGTTCAGAAACAAATACGCCTCCAGAGCCGCGACCGCGACGTTGCTCCACCCCGGATTCGCCCCGGGAAACGACCACAGCCCCGCCAGCTGCGACCGCTGCTCGCCGGCCGCCACCATCGCCATGACGAGCTCCGCGCGGGGGGCCGCGTAGCCTCCCAGCGGCGCCCATCCCGACGCGCGCGCCGCGCCGCCCCGTGGCGAGAGGCTGTCGAGCGAGGCGTGCGCGTGCGGCGACGCGAGGTGTCGCTGTAGCGCGGCTGCCGTCGTGTCGGCGAAGATGGCTGGGTCGTCCTGGTCCTCCGTCGATGGCGAGGCGGCGGCCAGCGGGTCGGCGGGGTGCTTGCGGCGCTCGGTGGCGGAGAAGGCGGCGAGGGTGCGGGCGAAGGCGCGGATGAAGTGGCGGCGCTGCTTCTGCGCGGCGGGGCTGGGGTCGGGCGAGAGGACGATGATGCGGTCGGGGGTGCCGCGGGGCCCGTGTTTGGTGGCGAGGAGGCTGGTGGAGAGGGTGGTCCAGGGGAAGGCGTGGGCGAGATGGGCCATGGTGCTGTTGAGAGGACTTCTTTGCGTCTTTCTTTGTTTATTTTTTATTTTTTTTGGGAGCGGGGTTTGGTTGAGGGGAATGCGAGTGGGAAAGTTCGAGTGGGAGGCTGAGGGAATGACAGTGTCTTTGAAACTGAAAGTTGCGGCTACCGACTGGGGGAATCTAAATGGGCTTTGGGGGTCTATATTCATGCAGTCGTGAAGTCTAATACGGATGCGGGCATCGTGTGTGGTAATACGAAGGAATGACTGTGGCGGTGAGTCACACCGCAGGGAAATGGGGGTGGCTGTGCATCTGGTTTGAAACACACCTAATGACTATATAAGCCATCGCATATGAGAACCAAGAGTTGATGTAAGATGCTGTTATAGGGTCTATCCCTTAACCATATACAGCAGTGCTCCGTAGTGCGGGGCAGCAACACAAAAGACGACAAGAGCTGAGAGTATTCCCGAAGGTGCATTTGCTGCCAGCATGGAAGACATATGTAGTGGGGAAGATGGCGGTTGAGTTATGGGGATAGATGTACTAGACTGGTTACTTCATGATCTTTAGGTTGAAATTGCAGCACTGCGCGTGGGTGAAAAGTCTACGCATAATCTATATAGTCTTGGCCCCCAACGCCTTTTGTAGTTGTGGGTACATAATTAGTATGTAAGGTACGCCATTGGGTGGAGATATGGTCACGAGCTTGACGCCACTGAGCGGGGTTTAGGCTTACCTGTGAGCTCCGCAAGGCTGAGAGATTATTACTCTTTCGCGGACTTCTCAACTCCGACACCGCTGGGCAAAGGCTTCATTCTATCACTCTCTTTTACTCTCATGGGGCTCTCAAGTGCCTGTGTGTTACAAGATAATCCCTCCAGTCCCATGAGATTCTCTCATCCCAAGGACTCCGAGTTCCCGTTGTCATGGATCCGACCAGGCTCCATTCACCTGATCACTGTCGCAATAACAGCTGTTTTTATCGCCTTGATCGCCATCGGATACGTTTGTGCGATCAAACACAGTTCCTCGGCCCGAAAGGCTTTCTCGGAAGCCCTATGCTATCGGAATCGGAGTTTGGTGATTTCTTCAACGGTAAATGCTCTGACTGCTTAGATGAAGATCCCGGTATGGGCCTTTGCGGGCACTGCCAGCATCTTCGGCCGAATCACCTACTATGCCTTATGGAATGGCGGCGATTCACGACTTTGACTATCGACCTTGGTCTGCTCGGACAAGTCAGGGCTCGATCGGCCTGTGCATTCTGCCGAGTAGTGTCGCAGGCAATCGAAGTCGACAAGATCTTTTGGCAGAATAAATTCCAACCAGAAGATCCGAGCGTTTTGCTCGTCTGTAGGGCTTCTAAAGACGAGGACGTCTGCCATTTCTTGGATATATTTGTCGTCAAATTTAGCTCTGACGTAACAATACCCTATATGACAACAGGATGCATTGGGGCTTGCAAAAGCAAAGAATATCCAGCTCTCGAGAGAATCCAAGATCAGAACACGATATCGAATCACGAATCGTACCAGGAAAGGAAAATTGTAGGACAATTTGTCGACTGGGCAAGATTGCGGAGGTGGCTTCAAGAGTGTCAGCACAATCGCCGGAGTTCGGAATTTTCTGAACGTGGGCGGGACATAGTTCAGGACATCCGAGCCCAATCCTTACCCCTTGAATTCATGCTTATCGATCTCGACATGGATTGTCTTGTCCGCCCGGCAACGGATCCCATTCTAGTATATGCTGCGCTGAGCTACGTCTGGGGAGCTCCTACTCATGGACAACTCGAAACCACGACGGACACGCTTGGCGAATTGACAGAACCAGGAGGCATTTCAATGAGCCGAACACCAAAAACCATCTTAGGCTGTATTATTACGGCAAAGAACCTCGGGTACAAATACCTTTGGGTCGATCGGCTGTGTATTGTCCAGGATTCCAACTCCCACAAAGGAACTCAAATAGATGCCATGGGGGCGATCTTCGCGTTAGCGAGTATCACTATATGCGCTACCGGTAGTGAGAGCTCCGATTCCGGAATACCTGGAGTCAACGGCCTTTAACGCGCGTTCACACCAACTCGAGAATGCATCAATGGTGTATATATGGCAGCTTTGCTGCCTGACCCAACACAACCCGTGCCTCATGGTTGGTGGAGCAGGGCCTGGACTTATCAAGAGTACCGTCTTTCGGACACCAAGCTTTTCATGACAGGATTCCAAACTTGTCTGCAGGATTCAGCTGGCTGCTGGTACGAAGGTTGGACTAGACAGAGCCCCCCTAAGGACGGAGTCCATCCGAATAGATGGAGGCAGCCCAAAAAGAGTCTTTTAGCTACCTTCGATGGTTACCGAGACGCTTTGAGAGGATATAATCATCGACAACTAACATATCAATCCGACGTTTTCAACGCATTTCAGGGAGTGTTTAACTCCCTGTACACGATGTCAGGGCCATTCCTGCATGGACTCCCGGAAAGAGATTTCGACGCAGCAATCCTTTGGCAACAGTATCTTATTCTGGGAAGACAATTCCGCGTTCCTGCTGATGGATTTTTATTCCCCACATGGTCATGGTCTGTGGCGATGTCAGAAACAGAGCACAACTACGCACCATATGGATCTGTAGCAACGTGGAAGTACTGGGACAGCACCTCAAGAAACCTTGAGTGTATTCGCGCAACTAGAAGCCCGCTTTCAATGACAGGTTGGGAGGATTCGTCTCAAGCGCGTTTGGGAATGATGGCGGCTTGGCAATATGGGTGCTTTGAAGCCAAACTCCCGCAAGAATTATCAGCTTTGGCACCAATGCGCTTTACAGAACGGAGCTGCGCAAAGCTTATGGAATTATGGCCAGTATACTCAGACTTTTGGAGTGAGGCTTTGGGGAGTGATGAGCAATGGCCACAAAATTCTTGCTTGACAAAAGAGCCGGTAGCAACTCTCAGAACGGAGCCCGGCCGCTTACTCGTCAGGACTCAAGTCACCACACTACATTGTCATCTTTCTAATCTGGACGACCTATCATTCCTCAGCGTCTATCCTAAGAATTACCACGGGAGCATCATTGGCCAGTGCGATGTCCCAAGGTGGCCTACGAACCGACATAGCCACCTCCAAGGTGCGGCCTGGACTCGTGCAATCGAATCACCAGAGCGCCCCAACATAGTCGCTCTCTCCATAGGACCAGTCGACAGATATTTCTTCGACGATATCGAGAAGGCCAGCAAAGCCTCTGATCTTCCACCTCTAGTTCCAAATACGGAGGAGAAACCGGCAGCCTCTCAGTCCTCATGCGGAGATTCTACCCAGAACTCCGATGATGAGGATCAGGACAAATAGGATAAATGGTGCAATTCGGAAGCGACTTTTGTCGATATTGAAGGACGATTACTACTTCCACAACCAGCGGTGATCGTGATGATTGTTGGCTGGAACGGAGACGTTGCATTTCGCATGGGGATTGGACAGGTGTTGCTTGCCCAATGGGTGAAGCTCGATAGGGAGTTCAAAACCTTGGTATTGGAATAGGGGGATTAATGGTGGGGTTGTTCTTGAAGTTTCATTGCTTGTGGTATCAAGTCTAAGGTCAATTTATTCCACGTATCTCTTTCGTACACTGTACCACTCCCGAGATGCGTACCAAATCTCAACAAGAACGGGAACGAACACTGTCAACGCTACAATCTGACCAAATCCCCATTCCGAATCTGTGTCCGAGCTCCCTGATGCGTTCGACATATCTTGCTGATATCGCTGAAGTCTGAAGTATGCCCAAAGCTGCAGGGAAGAGAAGAGGGGAACCGCAAACATGATCATCCATGCTACAGGGGTGGTGCCTCGGTGGCTTGTTCGGACTTGAGTAGGCAACAAGGAGGTCTGGTCCATGACCCACCCTATCTTTGAGTCTGGATGATTTCTCCTGACACCAAAACCAACCATTGACGCTATAGCGAGAATGGAGATAAACAGCCAGCTCGTGATGCCACTGGCGTGGATTGCTGTCATTTCGTCTTGACTAACGTCAACCACGCCCTCGTGACAAGTTCTGGAGATGGTGTTCCAGTCCGCATTGGATATGGTAGCACCTCCGCCATCTCCAATCTTGGAAGGCCCGTACGTCTCAATCATCCGACTCAGAAATGGATAGAGAGAAAACATCCAGCAGATAATGAAGAGGTAGTGACGCAGACACTCCCTTCTGTACTCTTCTTTTTTCTGCATTCGGTCTGACTTCTCTTGGCAGTGACTGCAATCAGTAGCAGGCTCGAAAGAACAGCCAAGGCGGGGAATGAAAGTGCAGTATAGCAACGGCAGCAAAGTCAACACCGACGTCGTCCAGGTCAGCTGGACCGTCACATCCCCCATCCCACTGGCGCTGATTCCGAAGTCCGATCGCGCCAGCACCACAATGCTGGCAACCTGAATGGACAGTGCCAAGAAAGTGGCGCTACTGTGATAAGCTTCCAGCACGTCGGAAGCTGCATGGCGCATTGAGTGGCTTGGCCCGTGGCGGACGAGTTTGTCGAGGCGTGGCCCGAAAAGAGATAGTATGGCCAGGATGAAGCCCAGCGCGTTGTCCAGAACGTATCCGACGGTCATCTACAAGTGCTGTCAGCGCCGTGTGTTTGATCGCGGAGCTTGATCACTTACTCCAATGCCTGAGATGTCGGTATTTCCCGTCCCCCAAAGCGCGCCGCAAACTTCAGCCTTGCAGCCATCAACGCGATTAAGATCGCCGCCGGTCACTTTGAAAATCGCCTCAACGTATTGCTCGAAGGAGTTGTAGTGGGTCAACGGCTGACAATTAAGCGTGGTATTTTCCGACATTTTGAAGGGGTAGAGTAGGTAGAGTGTGGGTGGGCCGCTATCGATTATATGTTGTTCTCATGTTATCAGTAGCCGTGCGGGGGAGCTGAGGGCGCAAAACAGCCACCGGTTCAGCTGAGTTCAGCCCCGGACACGATCCTTAAAGGAGCTAAGCTAGCAGTGGGGGCGGGGATTTTAACGTACTATATGTGGAAGAGTGGCAGCAGTGTAGGATTCTCCGGTAAAGTAACAAGTCCAGACTTCCCACCAGCGCCTCGCAGAGATTTTGACATGCGTTTCTTTGAGAAAAAGCGATGCAGCATCAGTCTGGTGCTCATAACTTTGCTCTTGGTAGCATTTGGCTCGGTTCGTCGAAATCTGCCTGTCTCCCTCTGAACGTTACTTACGCTTTCCCTGGTTCTAGGCATCGAGCGAAAATGGCGAGAAAGATGTCCAGAGAAGACAGGATGCGGAGTCAAATCAAAATTTCGCGGATTCGACCACCTTGCGAACAGTCACAAAAAGTGTTTCAACATACATTACAACGCAGCTTTTCTTGACCACCGACAACATCGGAAACTTCGTTACAGAAACGACAACCTACATCACTTCCGCCAATGTTACAACCAGTAGTACAGCGACTCTCTCTGAGACTTCCCAGTCTTCGGTGGGGGCCACAGCTACACAGCCTGGCACCACTTCTAGCGGAACGCCGCCGCCAAGCGGTTCATCAGGGTTTCCTACCGGTAAAACAATCGTGCGGAATATCTCTACAATATTTATGATAACATCACGGGTAGGGTTCCCGAAATGGGCTATCGGAGTCATAATCCCATGCGTTATGGGTGTACTTGGCCTGGCAGGCTGGTGGTTAGTCCATCCATTACCTCTAGAAAACAAATGTAAACTCGAGGGATCACTAACCGTTGGTAGCATGTGCTCCCGAAAGAGGAAGAAGGATAGCAGCGGCATTCAGGAAAAGAAAACTCAACGACATGACAATGTCACTGCTATCGTTTCTCCTCAACCTTCACCTACGCGAGCGAAGAAGAACCTTGATGGGAGTACTTCGGGTAGGTCAAATTCATAGGAAGTACTGCCACCCGTGACCTTGATGGCTGTCAATTGATGCAAAGCCGTTGAAATCAAGTATTAATATAAGTTTGTATGGGCTGTCAGATACATGTTATTTAGTAAATTAATGCTTATGTAGTAGCTACTCTGACTACACTAGCATTACGTCTGTAAAATGACTATTTTATAGCCTGAGAGGTCCGGGCGGGCCAAATGGATATGAAGGTCCTTAGCAATAAAATGTCAGGGGTATCTCAATTACACCATCGCTCTTAAACTTGCCGCAAAAGCAGGAAGATCGAGCCTACAAGGGTCTCGTATCCCTAGGGTCATACGGACCGTGGCCGCCAAAGTTGGGCACATAGCCGCTGCCAGGAGCGGGAGGGCCACCGGACGTGGCGGTTATGCCGCCGCCGCTACCAGCAGTGTAGGCATCATAGGCGCCCATACTGGTGCGTGGACCGCCGCTGGTAGAGGTGCCACCGCTGGTGCTCGGGGAAGAGGTGCCAGGAGCGCTGGATGCCGGTGGGTTGTAGTACTGGCCGGTGTTGGTGACGGCGTGGCTGCGGTACCAGCCGTCGACAGGGGGATAGTGGCCACCGCCGGAAGACATTGTAGCTGTGTTGGTAGGAGTTGTTAATAGGGAGTCTGGTTATCTGCTTGGAAATGCTGATGCAGAAGCTCTGAGTACTGTGTGTGTGTGGATTGTAGCGAAGAAGAGGCTTTGGAGGCCATGTTCGAAAGTAATTATATACTATAGAAACAGAAGATGTCAGTTGATACTCTGAGTCCTGCTGCTTACAACAGTATGCTGCCATGATACACAAGTGAAGAATCGTCGGGATCATTGGGAATCACATCAAAGAAGAGAAAATCCGGGTTATGTACACTCCTGAGTGTCATATTTTATGCATTATGGAGCACTGGATCAACTTCTTGCTACGTGGCCATAGTCGTAATGTTTACATCCGCTGCAGACAAGTTGTTCTTTGATGCTTAACGCTGAATGACTTCAGTTGTGCGGACTTGTCTGCTACGTCAGAACACACCAGCAGAGCCTGTACCAAGTGACGAGCCTGTTCACAGCACCAAGTCAACAAAGCTCTTGGTGATGATATCTCAATTGTTCTGAACTAGACGAAGAACGCTATGCAACAATGCCGAAACACTAACTCCATTCTCTTGAAAAAACAATACGCCTCAGATGTTCCCCCTACCCACCCACACACCATCCATACCCCCAAACTCCCACCATTGCCAGCCCCCTAAACCACACCAATAGATGCGCCATTCCATTCACCCACCCAACTTCACCTACAATCCCTCCATAACATCCCCCACGCAGCTCCCCAACACCCCAAACCCGAACCCCTTGGCCACCTGCTCGTACACCCTCAACCGCCGCACAAGCTCCTCCCGCCGCAGACTCGGCACCCACTGCCCGCTGCACGCGCAGTGCTCCATGAACACAGCCGTCTGCGCCTGCAGGCGGCCGCACTTCCCGCACTTGGAGTCCTGGGCGCACCACTTGAGCGCCAGCGCCTGCACGTCGGCGGCGAGGCGCTGCTCCAGGCGGCTCGGATCGTGGGGCGCGCGGCAGCCGGGGCAGGCCAGGTTCAGCGACGCCGCCGCGCCCTCGCCCGTCGCGGCCGAGGTGCTGGTGCCGACGAGGGCGCCGTCGCGGCAGAGGTTGACGTCGCGCACGGCGGTGCACTCGTCGCAGACGAGCCCGCGCACCCACAGGCTGGCGGCCGGGTTGGCGAAGGCGGCGTCGGCGCTGAACTCGCGCACGTCGAAGAGGCGGAGCAGGTCTTTGCGAAGCAGGCGCGCCTCGAGGTTGATGCTCTTGTCGAGGCTGAGGACTTGCGTGAGGCATTTGACGAGCTGGAGCGTTGGGTTGGTCAGGCTGGCTGCGACGTCGGGGTTGGTGCCGGGCAGCGAGGGGAACATCCAGTCGGGCGCGAGTTCGGCGTGCAGTGCCTCCTGCTGTTGGCGGCGGAGGAGAGCGGCTATTTCTTTTGTCAGGGGCTTGGTGAAGGTCTTGGTGAGGACTGTGGTCGGTGCATCGGTTGGGTCTTGAGTTAGAGGGCGGAAAGGTAGCTGAGTCATTCGAGGAGTCGACTCTACTTGCACGGTGCCGTTCTCTGTGGAGGTGGTGATGTGCTGTTGTGGTCGTTTCCGAGCGTGCATTAGTTCGATGAACTCGACGACCCAGTCGTTGAAAACTGGCTGCAGAGCTGCTGGGAGGAAAGTTGCGAAATGCCAGCACATGATAGTGTCAAGCGTCTGGTTCTCCGCCTCGACGACCTCGCGGCAACCTTTGCCGCCATAGTTGAACTCATCATACCATGCTAGGTAATCCCAGTACTCCTTGATCTGCAGGTCCAGGCTCTGGAACAAGGGCTTCGCATGCACAGTCTTCAGAATGTACTGGCTGTACGCGTATGCGTTGCCAACTTCGGCCTTAGTCGTCTGCAGGAGAAGCCGGTTTGCACTTGCGAAGACCACATGAGAGCCCACACGCCGGAAGTCCGACATCAGCTGCTGCAGCGCCTTCCGTGACATCATCTGCACGTAGTAGTGCAACGCGCGGTCGTAGAGGAACGAGCCCGGGCATTCTACCCAGCGAACCAGATGTTGAACCATGACGTCTGCCATGTAGCTGCCCTTCTCTGCCTCCGCCCACCAAGCTTTGACCATCTCCCGAAGAACCAGAATGCCAGCAGATGCGAAAGCGTTGTCGGAGTAGATGACGTTCGATCCATCGCTTGGCTGGTCTTCTGTTGGTGCTGCCGGGTTGAAGGAGACGGAATCAGACCCCTCAGCTTCGTTGATGATTGACGACGAGAGTACGGTGCTGATGGCAAGGTTCTTGATCTCGAGGTCGATACACACCGAAGAGTAAGTTCCCGGATTGTTGATCGAAGGCATCTCAACAGTCTCAAGAGGGCCGAGAATATCGTCTTTCTCATAGCCGGCGTGGTCTGGCTTGGGCCCTTCTGACCACCAGAGAACGACCTTTTCCTTCTGCAGGCGCCTGGCATAGGAGATGTCGATCAAGAAACGGGGATCGTCTCTTTCCAGGTTGCAGAGCGGAATGTCGCCGTATCGAGCCAATCCAATGAGGTGTGCGATCCAGGTTCCGAGATCAAGGTAATGATCAACCAGGCGTCTCGCGACGAAGGACTGCCAGCCCAGGGGAGGGAGCTGCTTATCGGCCTCATCAGCCTGGAGCGGTAGCACTGGCATGTCCTTGAGGATCGGGATGTCATGGGCAAGCAGCTTCTGATTCTCTGCGCGCACAACCAATACAATAGGCTTGGACTCATCGCTCCTCATTTTCTTGATCGCGTCTGCAACCTCGAGGTGCGCCTTCCGCTTCGTAGTAACCTGAACGGTCTTGAAGTGGATAGCAGCCTGGTACTCGAAGGTCTCTTGCCAGGGCTGGCCCTCGGATTCTTGAAGGCGGGCCGCGAAATGTTCTTTGTAGATCTTGTCGAGATTCGGGAGGCCTTGCACATCTCTGGAACGGTTAAGAACGACGACATGTGCCTGCTCCTTGTTGCTTGAGAAAAGAGCAAAGACCTGTCGGTCTCCAGCGATGATGTGATGCAGGTAGAGATAGCCCAGAGTATTCTGAGTGAGGTAGGGCTGCTGATTGGGTACTCGCCGGAGGGCCGAGAGATCGAATCCTTGCTCGAGACCCTTTCCGAGAACACCGCGCTGGGTCTCATCAAAGGTACAAATGCTACCAAGTTCGAGCATTGCGCGGACATTCAGCGGCACCTGAGTCTCATACACGCCTTCCACGCTTGGATGGTTAAAGAGGAGATTGAGGTTCTTTGCTTCGGTGACGTAGGTTTGCTCAGGCAACGTCAGCTTGAACAGGTGGACAGAAGGGTGACCGTTCGGAAGAGTGTGGTTGACGACTTTCTCCACGTTGCAACCTTCGATCGACACATCGGGTAGATCATCGCCGCGCAGATTGAGGTAGACCTGTCGGGGGACCACAATCTTGATGACATGGACCTTCTTGTCAATCAGCACGAACATTTTGACCTCGCCGGGCAAATCGCCCTCGCGCAATTGCAGTAGTTGCCATGTGTTCATGTAGAGCGACTCGGCCTGGTTCCTGAACAAAGTCCCCAAACCATCAGAAGCATCTGCGCGCTTTTCGCCGAACAACTGGCGCCTTCGGATTCTTTGCTGCTTCTGGATCTTCCACTTCTGCTTCTGATATTTGAGCCAGCCTTGATAGTCCTCGGTGATGGAAGGCATCTTTGATGGCAAGCTTGCATAGGGATCTGTAGGTGCTGCAGGTTCTGGAGCTTTGCGCTTCTGCACCATCTTAGTCACCGTTCCCTTCTTGGGCTTGCCCACTTGCGACCCTCCGAAATCCTCCAGATCAGTCATCTTCTTATTGACCACATTGGCGTCGATGTCGGTCAAGGCTTTCTTCTCGAACATGTCCGTCATCTTCTTCTGTTTGAAGATGTCGTCCTTGATCCGAATTCTCCTCTCAAGCCAGTCAGGATGCGCAACGCGGGGCACAGGGTTGCGGACCTTTTGAAGCGCGGCGGGTATGGTAATGAGCTTCTGAATGACTGACCCAAGACGCTCGAGGTAGTAGTTCCAGTCCGTAATGGTCCTTGGATCACAGTCGCCCGGATCGGACTTCAACCACTTGCGCAAGAAGTACTTCTTGACTGACTCCTCGGCGGAGAAGATGGCGACTGGAATGGCACGTTCCGTGACGGGGGCATGCCTCGGCTGAGAAGAAATAATGTACTTGCAGTTCAAGCCTTTGTCCTTGATCATTTGTTCTCCCAAGAACTCGGCCAATCGTCTGGCAGTGGTAATAGCGGTGGTTTTCGCTCCGCCGTATTCTTCTATGGTCTTGGTCATGCTCTTGTTCTCGCAAATGAGGTCGATGAGTTCCTCATCTGCAAGCGTGGTTCCCTGCGAGTAAAGGACATCTAGCCACTGATTGGCTACTTTGGCAACGGCGTCGTAGGTTTCTTGGAGCGTAGTTCCCTCGAGGAAGAACTTGAAGATCTGCGTTTGGAAGATCTTGATGAGCTTCAACTCTCCTCTTCTCTTCACCTCGAACCCCTTCAACTCAGCCAGACTACCATCGTGGTTGAACACAGCGTAACGCTTCTTCAAGTTCTTGTCCTCTTCCTTCGATGTGGGCAGGATCATGGCCCTGTATGGTCCATCAACTTCGAAGAAGATACTGTTGTCACTGCGAGTCTCGTAACGGAAGGTGGCCGGGTCTTTCAGGTCCTGGTATTGATGGTTGGTGAATTTGTCGTGGACTCGGTGGTTCAACATGACACAAGGGTAAGAAATGGCAACCTTTTTGCCATTCTTCATCTTGAATGCGAAGTTCTCCGGGAAAGTTGCTGGCAGGATACACCAGATACCATCCGTGTCCAGCTCCAGGGGCCTCCCGATCCTCTCGACAAGCTGGCAAGCCATCTGAATGATGCTGGCGCCCGTGAAACAGGTGATGCCAGCCATCTCCAGAGAATACCAACGAGAACCTTTTCTCATGACGTAACCGTAAAAACTGTTCAGGATGACTTTGTGCGCAAGCTGCAACGAGTCAAATAGAATAATCATTTTCTTGGCTTCATCAATCTCGGCCGCACTGGCGCCAGACGACTTCAGTGCATCCGTCTTTCCCTTCCATACCTTTTGTTTGCCTTTGAAATCATAACGTCGATCACGGAAGGTACTGACGGTGTCGACGTAGAAAGGATTTTCGCGCTGGCAAATAATGGACTCCCGTTGTAATGTGGTGGACTCGTGGATCTTGTGGTAAATCTTCTTGCTGTAGTCCTGCAACCGCTTCTTGATCATGGCAGCTTGTTCGTCGAGCGAGAGTTCTTGGAATGATCTTGTCGTGCCTGGTCTTTTGCCTGGGAATCTCTCATTCTCCAGTGCATTCCGAATCATGTTGTATTCGTCCCTTTTTGCCGGCAAGTATTCTCCTCTCCACGCCCAAGGCAAACGCCGATCGCAAGTCTTGCCGGGCCTGTTGAAGTCGCATGCAGCGCAGTCTGCTTCGGTGACCATGGAATCTGGCTGCAGACGGTTGGTCGTCATGATGTTGGGGTACATGGATGCGACATCCAAATGGTAAATCGAAGGCTTTTCGTGTCTGTTGGGGGTGTCCCTCAAAATCCTGAGTCTTTCCGCGATCTGCTCCTTGACTTCATCATAGTTGACGATGTCGTCCATGGACTTCTTTTCTTCGACGGTGATGCTGAACTTCAGTGCCGCATCCAACTCATCGATGAGTTGTTGGAACGCTGCTGGGTCGAGAGCAAAATTCACAGGTATGTCGCTTCGAAACACACCTGCCTCGATACTTTCGACGTGTCCACCAACATACGTCTCAGACTCGAGAAGATGACCATCCCAGAAAGCCTCTCTGGGCGCCGCGTGCTTGTTAGGGAGCACAATCTCTTTTTCGTAAGCTTGGACCATGAGCAACATCTCACACAGAGTACCCGTTCCTTTTCGTAATACGTCGTCGGGGCCGAGAGGAATGATCGTGCAGAGCGAAAAGATGAAAGGATGGACGTATTTCATGTACAGGTAGTAGGTTGCGACGGCGTCTGATACTGAGTATTCGGCGAGAATCTGGGGCTTTTCGGAAGCATAGGGAGTCATGAGTTCCGGGTCCAGCTCGTCTGGGTCATATCCAAGCTTGGCGACTGTAACTGCTTTCAAGCCACGGCTTCCTTGAGGCAGGTAACTGTCACGGTTGACCCATGCGAAGGCATCCAGATGGCAGCAGTGATCTGATTGGTAGATATCTTCGCTGTTTTTCCGGAAGCCGATTTCCTGGTACATGTCGATCCCAAGGATACTCGCTCGGGCTTCAACGTAAGGCCAATCGAAGAAGTCACCGTTGTACGTGACCATGACCGTCGGCCTTGCGATCTTGATGTGCTCAAAAAACCTCTCGATCATAGCTTTCTCGTCCGGCTCGTTGAAAATCATGAACGGTCCCTCGTACTCTGGTTTTGGGGTATATTCGAAATCCGCAATGTCCTCGGAGACGATCTCCCTGTTGGTTATGAGAAAACCCTGCCCGTCTATCATGTAGGAAATCATCATGATTGAGTCAATCGAAGAGTCGGGGAATTTCAGAGGGGCTTTGCAGGTTTCGATATCGTATGCCATGACCACAGGGTCGGCACGCGTCAATCGATCTTCTATGCAGCTCAGTGTCGTTGTGCCGTGCTTCGCCTCTACCCAGTACCATTTTCCGATGCGGATGTCTGATCGCATGTCAGCTACGTCCGTTGGTGGTAAATCTCAAAAACATACCCAGATCAATGGCAACTCGAACGTGGTATGGCACATCGTACTCTCGGATGTCAACAATGAAATCACTCGCGTCTACAAATCCATTAGGTCGTCTCTCGTAATCTTGGTCGTCATCAAAAATGTCGAAGCCCGCATTGGCGCTAGGAATCCAGTCAGTGCAATCCACAAAATTTCCCGGCGTACGCGCATACCTTGCGACCTCCGCATATGTATCCATCGCATTCATCTTCTTCTTGTTGGTGTCCGCAATTGGTAGTAGCGACTTCCGCACCGCCAGCAGGTCCGGGACATTGACGAATGTAATCTTCAAGAAGGTCCTCCGGTAACCCAGAAGATGGTTCGGCATCTTGAGATCCTCCTTCTCGACCTTGGATACATTCTTCACTAGGCCCTCGAAAGCGCGCTTCAACCACTCCTCAACCTCTGCTTCCTTCCCTCTTTTTATTGCCACCAGAAAGTAGGGGTCGTATGCCACGGTCGCCTTGAAGTAGTCTTCGCCGTCGTCGCCGATGAAGTAGTAGTCCACTCCCGCGCGGCCTCCGGGGTGATTCTCGTCCTCGATCGTAGTACTGTGCATGTTGAACAGCCAGCCGGCTTTTCTCTTTCCAGACTCGTAGCGCGAGAAGCCAAAGGTCTCGTCGATGCTGTTGGCGAGGCGCGTGGCTTCGAGCTTCTCATTTTGGGAGGTTGCCTCGCTGCTACGAAGGGTCGACGCATCCACTGTTCTGGGGCCGCCTTTCCGTGGTCCGTATGAAGTGTTGCCATTCTTGCCTAACCGCCGGAAAGGCTGTCCAGCGCGGCGGGGAGGCATTGTGAGAGAGCGAGGGAGCCGCTTCGAGCGGATGGGGCGATTCGGTGGTCGGACGGATTATGTGGGTATCATCTGGGTGCCGACATTGGAGGGTCGCCGGGAGGAAGAGTGTGGAGGGCGGGCGAGGGCGAGGGTTGCGACAAGCAGGTGTTGTTTGGAGGGTAAGCGGGCCGCTTCAGCATGGAGAATCTCGGGCTGATGCACGACGCGAGCTCGAGGCGCGTCGACGCGTTTCGCGCGTTCGACCAATCGCCGCCAAGCAGACGCTAATCATCGGCGATGACCGCGCCAAATCCTCCGACGGACCAGGCCGCCTCATGCGATCATAGAATTCCCAGAGCTGTCCACCGCATCTCCAACACCACCATGGCCGACGACGTCAGACAAAGCTCCACCCCCGCACCAGACGCAGCAGCCCCCGGCGATTCCGACGCCCGGCATGCCGGCAAGAGGTACGAAAGCTTCGTGCCTGCTGCGCAGCCGCACGACAACCCCAATATTATGCCCGGTGGCACGCAACACACGGCTGGTGGAGAGAAGATCGGGGACGTGAGGCTGTCCGATGGTTTCAAGACCATTCAACCGAAGGACTTCCTGGAAATTCACAAATATCCGTGCGTCAGAGAAGCTCTATTAACGAGCATTGGGACTGGCTTCGGCACTGGGGGTTTGATGGCCATTTGGGGCAGTAAGTCTTTCAATAGCGCATACGCACGTCGCCCAAGAATTGCGCATGCTGATTGTTTCGCTCCCAGAGTCTGTTGTTAAATCCTGCAATTGGGCGACCGGCGTTTTCATCTTTACATCTATGGCGTCCTACGAATTCTGCAAGCAGAAGATCAAGCTGGAGAGGGAAGGCATGGCCAGAGCAGTAGAAATCATGGACAGGAAGCGGGAAGAAAAAAAGTCAAAGAGACAAGAGTTGATCGCAGCACGGCGGAAGGCGAAGGAAGAAGCCGACAGGCTGGAGGAAGAGCGGTTGAAAGCCTCGCAGAAATCCTGGTGGAAGTTCTGGTGATATTGGACGGTACACAGGATATCTTTCGCCGATGTGTATGAATAACTTTGACTGCGGATGATCACTCGGAACGCCTTGCATCAGACGAGGGACCAGCATGCCCCCCAGGGAGTTCAAGCAACCACGCGGCCCCGAGAGCATTCGAAAATTACACGATAGGCCGATTCGGAGCTGCTTCAATTGCCCACGAATGGCTGCCCTGCAATTGCAAGAACGTGACAAGCTGACCACGTATCGTCGGTGCTGCACAATGGCACCGACCGGTGGCCGATGGCGCCGACCGGTCAATTCGAGAAGCATCCTCCCTCCCGCATCCGGATGAGACGAAGGAGCGCAGTCTCAGTGCGGAGCGACGATGCCGCGGGCCGCGTGCTGTGAGACCCGCAACTTCCATGCGGCGAGGCCGGCGTGGCCGGTGATTGGAGGCATGGGGATCGCGGCTCTCACGCATTGCGTCGCATTCAGGCAATGCTGTGTCGGCGGCTTTAGGCTTCCTCAGCCCTACGGAGAGCCGGAGATCGACGTGCAGAGTGAGGCGCACGTCACACACGGCAGCGACAGGGTCCAGGCTCGAAAGGGCCAGGCGTGGCTCCGGTCAGCCATCCGCGAGTCGCAGCGCCGAACACACACAGACGTGCTACCTCCAGCGCCGCCCCCTCCCATTCCGCCTGCCTCTTCCAAATCCAAATCCCGCCCACCGCAGCTTCGCCCAAATGCGCGACCCGGACCCCCCTCCTCGATTACAGACTGCCTTCGTGGCCCAGCCGCCGCCGCCGCAGATGACCGTCTCGCCGAAGCGCAAGCGCGGCCCTTCCGACCCCGCTGTCCCGACGCAACCCTTCGCGCCCCGCCTCAACACCTCCGCCTTCCCCGGCTCAGGCTCTGGCAGCCCCGGCCCCATCGATGTGCACTCTGCCAACGCCGAACCCCACAGCGCGCCCGGCGCCCTCCTCGCAGCCGCCGTCGAAAGCGGATCCGAGAGTCCGCGCTCGAGGGTTGCCAGCCAGTTCGAGCGCATGCAGATCAACAAGGGTGCCAGCCTGCCAGTCATAGACTTCGGGAGCGGCGACGCGGGCGCTGTTGCGACAAAGAAAGCAAGACACAATGACGAGTTATTCGAACACTACCAGCATGCGCCGCGCAACGGAGGAAGCCATCTTTCACAAATGCAAGAGCTGCAGCCGCAAAGCCCGCCGCCCCAGCCGGTGCTGGAGATAGCGGAGACGCCACTGAACATCGCCTTCCCGGCGGACGGGGTGCAACAGCTACCCCCAACCCCATCCTCCTCGCCCTCCGTAAAACTATTCCTCTCGTCGCGGCGCCCAAACCCCAAGCTGCATCGCCGCTCGCCTTCGCCTTCGGTCCGGTCCTTTGCTACCCCCCCGTCCTCGTCAACAAACCCTGGTCCGGCTTTGCCTGATCAGGCAGCCCTGACATGGCAAGACTCGGAAATCACCGGCCACAACATCGACCGCGACCACGATGATGACGGTCACGGCATCAACGGCATCGGGTTCCGTCCCTCCCATGCCGTTGCCCAGCAACGCGCCCTCAAGCGCCGCCAGCAGATCCTGGAGTGGCGCGCCAGAGAGGCTCGGGAAGCTCGGCAGAAGCGGGGCGAGAGGCGAAGATTAGGTGCCCTCGCCCAAGAACGAAAAGTCGGAGAGACACAGAAACGTGTGGTCAGATTTGCATAAAATATTATCGGAAAGCGAGGGGTTAGGGGGATTTGGATTTTTCGGGTTTTTATATTTTTCTCTCATCACTCGGGGGTTTCAGACGGGCTACGGCGTTTCTTATCAGGCATCCACTGATCTTTGGATGGTGAGATACCACGGTCGGACAGGCGTTATTGTGCTTATGGGTTTTCTCTCGCTTTTCAAGTCTATTTGGCTGCCGGGCGCATCGCTACAGGTACGGCGAACACGAGCGGGAAAAACGACGATGCTCTCTGGTGGCTGCATTCTCATCTCTTCGACGCGTAGTCACGATTGGTTACTACTTATGCGTCATAGTAACGCAACGGCACTGTGGTATGACGTTGTTATGCAGGAATGTGACACGAATAAAACAACTCATTTTCTCATCCAGTTTCTTCAGGTTGTACAACACGCAGCTACGTGTGAATCATGAAAAGTGAACGATCTCCATTGCATCACCCGATGCAACCCCTCCTCGCCCTCCACTCACACATCCACCGTCTCCCCCTTCCCCTCCCCAGCACCCTTGCCCTTCGGCACAATCTTCAGCGAGAAGTCCACGTGCTTGACCCCCTGGTGAATGCTGCTCGTGCTCACCACATCCACATCCTCACACACATACGCCTCCACATTCTCCTCCGTCAACCCCCCACTCACCTCCACCAGCGCCTTCGTCCCCCACTTCTCCTTCAACCGCCTCGCACACACCTTAACCCCATCCCCAGTAAAATTATCCAGCATCACGACATCCGCCCCGGCCCCAATCGCCTCGTCCGCCTCCTCGAACGACTGGCACTCGACCTCGACCTTGACGCTGAACCCGCCTGCGGCCTTTGCGGCGCGCACGGCTCTGGTGATGGAGCCCTGGCACGCCCAGATGTGGTTGTCCTTGAGCATCGTCATCGTCGACAGGTCGTGCCGGTGCGCGTCGCACCCGCCCACCAGCATGCCGTACTTCTCGACCAGCCGGAAGCCCGGCGTCGTCTTGCGCGTGCCCGCGAGCGTGTTGCGGTAGCCCGCGGCGCGGAGGAGCGAGAGGAGGGACGCGGATCTGGTGGCGTGGTGAGCGGGTTGCAGCGGTCGGCTGGGCCGGAGGGGTGTGACATCATGATGGGTGGAGGGATGGCGGGGGAGACGGGGGTTGTGTGGTAGGAGGTTGGGTGGGGGTGGTGTTGGTTCGCTTACTTGGTGGCGATGCCAGAGCATCTTGCGAGCGTGTTGAGGGCGACTCTCTCGCCGAGGAGCACTTTCCTGACAGGCCCTCTTACAGTGGCGCAGTGCTTTACTGGGTCGAAGGTCTCGCCTTCTTGGATATGCCACTCAACTCTGATAAGCCCAATAGTTAGCAATTCGCTGCTGCCTACGGTGGATGAAAGAGACAACTGAGGGAGGTAAGGCGTGACGAGGAAGACTCACGTGCAATCCAGCTGCTTGAACACCTCGTCAAAGAATGGGACGCCGGCCAGAACACCCTATCAAGAAACATCAGTGCCCAATACCTCAAGTGTAGACGACACGTTTCTTGGAAATGATTCCTTGCTCTTCTGGTAGGTGCTCCCAATGCCGTCCCTTCATCGACTTCATCCAAGCAAGGGAGTAGGATAACACGTGCGGAATACTAACCGCGCTCTTGCCCAACAGTCTAGCCTCTGCCATGTCCTCACCAACTACAAAGCCGCCATAATCGAGACTTGGCGTGTCCTCCTCCAGCCACTGTGACACTAGACGCTTATAGGTCTGAGGCAACAAATGCGCCACTTTGCCGTGACCGGGCGCTCCTTCGGTGACAGACATGGTGTGGTTCCGTCGAAGGGTATGTGAGGGATAGGCCCGGAGAAGTGAAAATGCAGTGGCGGCGACGATCTTATGAAAAAGTGACAGTGACGCAAGGAGAAAGCGGGAAAGAGTCAGAGCGCGTCGTGGTGGGGTTTTGATTTTGGAAAGTCCGGGGAATTTCGTGCCAAGACCCCACCCGTCGGATGCGGGCCGGCTCCGGAGTCTTCCTGCTGCTTCCGGTTTCTTCCTACGCGTCGATGGCACTTTCAATGTGCTCCACGCGTACATCTTCCGTTCACACGTGCCCCGTATGAGTGTGACTAACGTGCCTCTGCATTTCCATCCGCCGGACAGGACTTCCACATATCCATGCCGGGAGTCTCGAAGTCGTTGCCGCTCTGCAACTGAGGAAGGTTCACCAGTAACATCAGAAATATCGCATGTACATAGAGTGGAGCATATATCATTCAAGCGGTGAGAGTAATATGGCCGAATATCGGCGGTCATAGCCTAGACCCGAACTAGTGAACTGTCATCGAAATAAATGCTCTTTCCCACGAAGCGGCTACTCAAGAATGGGTTACAACCGAAGGCTACGCTAAAGAGGTTAGAGTCATCAGAGGCCGTGAATCTCCAAGAGAGCTTCTGCCAGGTAGAAGAGCTCGTGAACCCATTGCCCGAGCCGCCTTCCTGGTTTCGTGGAAGACCCACGTTGACGGTGCACGTGCCCGTTTCCAAGGCCTGTTCAATTTCAGGCTCCGCAAGGATCCACACACTGAAGTCGTACATGCTTCCTGCCTTGATAGTTTGGGTGGTTGCGGTTTGGATGCTGCTTCCGGCGAATGGCCCGTATACGGTAACAATCAGCGCGTTGCTTCCAGCGTGGACTACGTTTTGCTGCACGGTGCCAGTGTCCCGGAAATACGACGTCCAGGGTGAGATTAAGTTGCTAGATGCCTCAAATCCACCATTAGGAAGCACATCTGCAGTCCCTGTGACGGTGGCAGTCGCTATTGTAGATACAGTCTGCGCGGTAGTCGTAGAAAGAGTGGTGGTTGGTGCAGTCGCAACAATAGATGTAATTGTAGTTCCGCCTGTAGCAACCTGAGAGCAGCAGCGGAAATCCTAGCGGCAGCTCCTAAGCTTGCCAGCAAGGAGGGTGTTGCAGCTCGAGCACCAACCTGGCCTAGGGGTGCTGCATTTCTGACTTTCACTGGTGCCACAGTCGTCGTCACTGTACCAGTGAAGATTGTTGTGGAGCTTGTGAGGATCGTGGTTATATAGCTGGTTGAAACAGCTGGGGTTGTGGTAGCCGACACGATGCTGGTGGAGGGGATGTAGTTGATGTAGGACGAGCAGAAAGTCTGAGCAGCCGCATCGCTCTGCAGAGAGCTCACAACATCCTGACAGACGGGCTGCCGGTCAGGCTTTGCATAGAAAAAGCTTGAACTCCAGGTGTACTTTGCGCCAATGCTGTCATCGTATGCCGCCGTGTTGACGGCATACTGCTTGTCCCAACCAGACGTGTAGAAGGTGCACATCTGGCCGAGATCTTTGGTTGTCCCGTTCTTGTACGTGACTTTCATGAGATAGGATCCGAAGGCTGCGCAGAGTGGTGTAATTCCGGAGCTCGGTGGATGGGCTGTGTTGTAGTCGTTTTGTGCGTTGCAGGCCGCCTGACAGTTGTGAACGTCGTATCCTCCATTCTGTAGAAGCTTGTAGCCCATATACGTCCATGTGTTGGCGCAATCACGTAATGGTGCATTCATGACAGCGTTGCCTAGATTCGCTGGTTCTGTCCAGCCGTCGAGAGGCCCACCGATTTTGGTGCTCGTGTATGCGTTCGAGCCAGCAATTCCGACCTGGAATTGATCGCGCCATTGTACCTCGTTGTTAGCTGTCGATTCATCAAGCGCACTACCCCAGAAGGAGCACTTGATGTTAACAATAGGCTTAGGGTTACTGCAGCCACTTCCAGGCTCAACGGAAGGATCGCGTTCGAAGTAAATGTTGAATGCCACGCAGCCAGCCATTGTCGTGCACCTGTTGGCACAGCCTAAGATGTCGTAACTTTTGACCATGGTGTAGCCCATGTACATGTCTATACGACAATTAGCTTGGAGGGCATTAAATAGAGTGTTGAATTACAAACATGCGCTGTTGGCGGCGGCTTTGTTCTTGAAAGCGCTGAAGTACCCCGTGGGTTCAGGGGCGTTGAGGGCGGCGCTTGCGATGAGAGAATTGGACTTGAAGTCGCTGTATGAAATGTCCATTGCAAAGCTAAGGGGACTAACAAGGGATACACTTGGTTGGATATCGCATGCCTTTCGCTTGTGAAGGCCATTGCTGTCGATATCACGCTTTCCGGGCGTGGCGGTAGCCGTGGGTGGCTGGATCGAGTCATCCTCTCCCGCAGCGTTGATGGCTACCGTGCTATCGGCAGGGAAGACACTTAAAGGGGTTTCCATAACCACTGCTGACGCAGCCGCAACTACACTTGCAGTAGTGTACGGAACATCTTGTGAAAGTAAGCCAGTGGCGGTGGAATATGTAGGCGGCTCAACGCCTTTCAGGAAATCGACAGGAATTGCGTCTGGTGTTGGGTTGACGTCGGCAGGGATGGCGTCATTGGAGGCAGTGGTAGAGGCCGATTGGAACGCAGCCAGAACCACGAGAGCTGGGAGGATGATGAGTGAGTGCATAATGACCCTTTCACAATGATAGTCAACTGCTGATGATGGCCCTCTTAGCGGGGAAACGTGGCATACTTGTAGCCAGAGAAGGTGTGCTTGGAGTGCTTGGAGCGCGAACTGTGGGTGCTCTTGCCGTCGTCATCCCCACCGTCGTTCGCCCGCGACCCGCGGCGCAGCGACGAGCGCGACGAGCCGGCGTTGGAGATGGA
>JAJVDC010000313.1:0-26731 GCA_021436925.1 Neofusicoccum ribis
TATATCGTACGATGTTGCAGCCTTGCGAATGCTCGAAATTCGATTGTTTTGAACAGCCTGCTTAGCAAGAAGTAGTCTGCCCTCTTTCTGGCGTGATTCTTGGTTCTGTGTTGATGTCATTGCTGATTTGCACGAGGGCGCGTTTTGGTGTTGGCGGGGTGGCCGGATGACTGGTGTGGCCGGGTGAGTGGTGAAACACGTTACTGGATTCTGTCTTGTAGATTGAGACTGCGCCAGGCTGGAATTGAGGTAGATTACTAAGAAAAACAACAGCGCAGGGCAGTTTCCCCTCACAGTCTTCCTGTGAGTTTTGGCAATGCTCCGACTTTTTTTTTGTTGTTACATTGAGAATTTTATCCTTACGAGAGCTAAAATGAAGGCAAGAGAATGGGCCTCTCGCGCCCAACCTGCTCAGCCCAGCACCTGAGTAGTTGTTTCGAAACTGCCTGATTCGTATGCCCTCGCCGGCCGCAACTCATAAAATCACATTTAGCACCGTATCTCATCCTCCGTCCATAGCTTCTCAGAGAATGACTTCGAGTAAGTCTAGCATTTTGGGTTACAATGTGCTGGCTTTGAACACCAGTGACGAGACAGCGACTATTTGTGCGAATGGCAACAAAGGATCAGAATACCCTCTCCTATCTCAAAGGTTGCAAGAAAGGTAGCAATTCACGATCCTGCAACGCTTCAGACATGGTAAATGGCGATGCTCGGCAGTCGTTGCTGACAACGAAACCGAGCCGCAATTCCACTCGCCGAACAAAGACGATTCAGGGCTCCGCGCCTACCCACCTCAACTCAAAAGCCGAGCCCAAAGTCAAAGGGCTAGTGAGACCACAGCAAGCCCACCTCGCCACGACCTCGTTGAGTCCCAGGCCCACTTCGCCACAGCCGCGACGTCGAAGAAACCGACGAAGCACCGAAGAAAGCCGCGTCCCACGCTCCGACAGCGCCCGATCAGTCCAAAGGAGAACCGGAGCACCGACTCCTCTGGGGGGCGGAAGCGACTTCCTGTCGCGGCTCCATCCAGCGTCGAGAGTCAGGCGCGTACCCACCGACGGCGCTCTCATTCGCCCCGGCCCGCGCCGATGAGGCTCCCCGGGAGCGATCCACGCAGGTACATATCTGACCTCACCCCACGCACTTCACTCCTCCCGCGCCTCCCTCTCCTCACGCACCCCGCGAACGACAAAAAAAAAAGAAGAAGAAAACGATCTGGAAATGGGATATATTGTTCGCAACGACAGCCTCGTCTACAGATTCGCCTTCACCTCCTCCCCGAATATCCTCCGCGCCTCGACGAGCTCGGCCTCCAGATCCTCCTCCCAGATCCACTTCATGCGGGCCTCCAGGTTCTTCGCGATCTTATCGACGTCGTCGCCGTGGCCGTCGAGCTCGAAGTCGTACAGACGGCCAGCCTCGTTGCTGGTGGTGACGAGGCGGTGGGTGCGGCCGATGCGGACGCGCTCGAAGGCGTTGAAGGCGGCCTGCACGTCGCGGACGCCCTTGACGTCGGCCATGAGCTTGGCCATCAGCCACGCGTCCTCGACGGCCATGCCGGCGCCCGAGCCCTGGTGCGGGGTGGTGGCGTGGGCGGCGTCGCCGATCAGGCAGATGCGGTCGCGCGTGTAGCGGCGCGCGGGCGGGTGCTCGAACAGCGCCCAGATGTCCGTCTTCTGCATCAGCGACATGATGTCCTTGACGTGGCGCGACCAGCCCTCGAAGTCCTTGAAGAGCGCGTCCTTGGTGGTCGGCACCACCCAGTTGGGGTTGTCCCAGGAGGGGCTGCTGGCGAAGGCGACGACTGGGAGGGATTGTCAGTGAGTGCTGCTTCCTGGTGGGATGGGGAGGGGTACCGTTCATGGTGGCGCCGTGCTCGATGGGGAAGGTCAGGACGTGGCCGTGGTAGCCCAGGTACATCTGGGCGTTGCGGGCCAGCTCGTCGCCCAGCAGCTCGGCGGCCTTGTCCATGGGGATCAGGCCTCTGTAGGCGTACTTGCCGCTGAAGCGGGCCCTGGCGGCGGGGTCGTCGTCGCCGAGCACGATCTGGCGGGTGCGGCTCTTGATGCCGTCGCAGCCAATGACGGCGCTGTGGACGGCGTCGCTGCCGTCGACGAAGCGGAGCCGCACGCTGCCGTCGTCCAGGGTGTCGATGTCCTGCAGGCGCTTGCCGAAGCGCGCGACGCCGTCGGGCACCAGCTTGACCATCTCGTCGAGGAAGTGGGCGCGGTGCACGGCGGCCTGGCCCGAGGGCGCGGGCAGCGAGTGGATCAGCTTGCCCATGTCGGTGTCGGCGTCGGCGTGGGCGCCGCCATGGCCCATGCCGCGGCGGAAGTCGAACCAGACGTGCTTCTTGTCGTCCCACTGGTTGAAGGTGGCGACCTTCTCGAAGCCTGCCCGCACCTCGGGCGCAATCAGCGACATGGCGCGCGCTGCATTGGCGCCGAACGCGACGCCAGCGCCGATTTCGCCGAAGGCGTGTGCCGACTCGTACAGCGTGACGGGGACGTTTGCGCGGAGGAGCCCGATGGTGAGCGTCACGCCGGCGATGCCGCCGCCGACGACGGCGACGCTGAACTTGGGGTCGGTCGACATGGGGGCGGGGGAGGGGCTGCGGTCGTCGGGCGGGAAGAGGGGCGGGCGGCAGGGGATATAAGTCGGGAGGTCTGGAGGAGTGTGGGGTATCTCTGGTGTTTTGGGGCAGGGTCAGTGGGCGGGTGCGGGAAGCAGCGGCGGCAACGCCAGTTAAATAACCCGGCGCCAGACAGCGCCATGGAGGCGCGACTGACGGCTTCGTACGAGGAGGAGGTTGAGCTGCGGTCAGTGCCTTTGCCAATGCCATGGGAGGCGCGTCGGATGCGGGCTGCGGGTACGGGGTACGGAGGCCCTCCCTGCACGATGACGCCGACGACTGCAACAGCGAGCTGCGCGCCCCTCGCGCGTCGGACTACGGGGGTCGCGCGGCGGGCAGGAGCATGGCTGCGGGCCAGCGGCGACGCGCGCGGTGGCGGCGGGTGGAGCGGGTGGGCATCGTGGTGATGACAAAAAGACGCAGGCTGTGGGTGCTTGCTGAGTGTGCGCGTTGCTGCAGCTGCGTCGGATCCCGCACTCCGGCGCGCCATTGCGACCGACCGCGCGCCGGCACGTGACGGCCGCCGCGCCACCACGCTCTGCTGCCGTCGCCATCGCCGCACGGGGCGTGGGCTGTGGCGGGGCTGGTGGCTGCGAGTCGTGGCGGGCCGCTAGCGCCCGCGACGAGCTGGTGGGATGACGGCCGCGACCAGCCAAGACCGTGGGCTCCAGGAGCGCGGGGTATCGTCCGGCGCCGGCCAACTCCTCCTCAACCTCCAAGCCCAAGCCGCAGTCCCTCGCTGGCCCGCCGCAACCGCTGCACGCCCGCCGCCGCCCGCCGCCGCCCGCTGCTCCACCTCCATCGCGCTCTCCGCCACGCGCATACGCAGCCGCCGACGAGCTCGCCCGAGCCGCAGCCGACGCCCCCATCTTTGCCCCATTGACGTGCCAAACTCGTCGACTGCGGTCCTGCGCCCTGGCTTGCGTCAAGCTTTGCCGAAGCTTTTCGGATATTGCAGATCTGCGCCTCGTACGAGCCCGTTCTGCCAGTCTCGATCCTCCCGCCCCTAAAGCCCGCCCTCGCGAGGACCCCTTGGCCACTCAGCATCGTCATGGGAGACATCCGAGCTTCGGATCAGGACGCCCTGCAGTCCGCCCCAGCATCCGCTACTACAGTGACTAAGGCAACCGAGAATGAAATCACCGTCTTGGTCACCGGTTTTGGCGTAAGTCGTCCTGCTTATCTCCGATCTTTACTTTTTTCCCGCCAAACCGCCATCGATGCTATATGCACTCATCCCTTGGTCAAAATTTCCACCTATCCCTCGAATATCACCCTGCATTTGCCCTTTTCCTGAGACACTGCACATGGCCGGTTGCGGGAAGTGCTGGAGCACGAGCAAACTCCCTGGGTAGTTGCAGCATCCATCCAGCCAGCCCCATCCTCTCTGCCTCCGGATGCCTGCCTCAAC
Organism: Neofusicoccum ribis; assembly: GCA_021436925.1. Lineage (NCBI taxonomy): Eukaryota > Fungi > Ascomycota > Dothideomycetes > Botryosphaeriales > Botryosphaeriaceae > Neofusicoccum > Neofusicoccum ribis. The sequence goes on from JAJVDC010000313.1 coordinate 4,047, forward strand.
GCCCACGAGACAACCGCCATCCACCCTCCACACCACACCCGGCCCTCACCCCCACAAACCCGCTCTAACCGCCTCCAGCCCTTCCTCAACCAATTCCCCATCAACCCCTCCCACGAGATCACCAAGCACCTCCCCGCCACCATCCCCCTCTCCTCCTCCAAGACCATCCGCCTCCTCCCGCACCCCGCCCCCCTCCGCGTCGCCTACCACCCGACCGCCACGCGCGTCCCCTCGCTCCTCGCCCAGCACGCCCCCGACCTGGCCCTGCACATCGGCCTCGCCGCCGGCCGCTCCTACTTCGCCATCGAGCGCTCCTCGGCGCGCGCCGGCTACGCCCGCAACGACGACGTCGACGGCCGCCGCTGGACCCTCGCCGACAGCGACCGCGCCTGGCCCGCGCATCCCGAGCGCCTCGAGACCGGGCTGCGGTTTGGCGGCGTGTGGGAGCGGTGGGCGGAGGGGTGTGGCGCGCTGGAGGGCGTGGAGGTCGGGCCGGGGAAGGTGCTTCGGGGGAGGGGGGTGGGGGTTGGCGGGAGGGGGATGGAGGGCGTGCCGGAGGGGGGGCCGGGGGTGGGGGCGGCGAGGGAGAGCGTGGCGGTGAGGCCGAGTGATGATGTGGGGAGCTTTTTGTGCGGGTTTATTTACTATACGAGTTTGGCGTGGTGGTGGGAGAGGGAGGAGGAGGTGGAGGTGAAGCGGCCGGTGTTGTTTTTGCATGTGCCGGCGTGTCCGGATGAGAGGGATGTGGAGAGGGGGAGGGATATTACGGTGGAGTTGATTAAGGCGATGGTGGGGGATTGGTTGGCTCAGAAGGATGAGGCGAAGAAGGAAAAGGGGGAGGAGGAGAAGGGTGTGGAGGTTGGCAAGTAAGTACATAAGATGTTGCTGCGGTGGTGTTGTTGCATCCCTGACTTTTGTATTGCATCTTTCGGTTTTGTGCATAATCATGGTTCTGGTTTCATTCATGTATTTCTTGCAGTCCAGTCATCTTGGACAAATATTTCGGCTAGATTTTTGATTCGCCATCTGAAGAGATTAGCCAAACATCCTGTAACATACTCATCCAATCGGCCTACCAGGGTATTAGCATGGCACAAGCTTGTCAATCCAAACCCTATGTACCAGACCCATTGGTTTACTATGGGGGACGTTGCGTACTCCAAGCCACACGAAGGACCGAGCCGCAACGCCGCAGGCTTCTCGCTAGCTCTTGGTCTATACGAGGTCGGCTCGGATAGTATTGCAACACGTGCCTACTTTCATGGGCAGTTGAAGCATTCATTCGGACGGGATTAATATTCCCTTCACTGCACATTTGCGTCCGGACGAATACTTCAATTAGTCAAGTGTTAATTCTATCGGAACCGACCTCGTACCATTCAACGATACGGTAACTATTTTCTGAAAACTTGAACATACCACTCCATCTTCCTTCCTCACAATAATCCCGAGCAACAACGCTTCTGGTTTTGTCATTTTCATCACCGATCAATAATCGAAACGCTCCGTTTTTCCAAGCGATAATGTTAACCTTCAGATTGCATGGCATCCCCGATAGCTTGCATCACGATGGCGTGAAAGGTGTGATGAAGGCACGAAGGGCTCTAGGGAGCATGATGTTTCTAACAGCGTCATGTCTCCCCGCCATTTACTTGATCATTGTACCGTCTATGGAAAGGTGATAACGACCTTTGTCTCCAAAAAGTCGTTGAAGCGAGAATAGTACTCCGGCGCTTGCTCGATGTTGATTTCGCTGCTGACAATGAAGCTCGGATGGGCTTGCCCGCTGGAAATAAGCTCGATGAGATGGGGCGCAATCACGAGTGGCTCAGCAGGGCCTGCCTGGAAGCGCAAACCTTTGTTGAAAAAGTCGTTTGCTGGGAATGAGGTATCTGACACGACTGTGCCCGCAAGCGGCGCTCCTGTCGTGTTATCGCCCGCGAACCACGCGCCGACCTGTCCCATTCCGCCCTGGAAGCCGGTGACAGCAACCATGTTCCTGACGACAATGCTGCGGTCGATCTCCAGGTCGGCATTGAGAGACTCATAGCCCACACAATCAACGGATCTTCTCACCCCGTTCGGCTCGTGAGCTAGGATTTGCTGCACAGGATCTGACTCGCGGAAATTGATAGGAACAGCACCGATTGATGCGGCCATGTCGAGACGAGATTGGACATGGTCGACAACGTAGATCCTGGACGCACCCCGGAGCTGAGCGGAGTACGCGGCGAGCAGGCCAACCGGTCCAGCACCAAATACGGCAACGGTGTCACCCGCTTCGAATCCCGCAAAGTCGAGAGAAAGCCAGCCAGTACCGAAGATGTCCGAGACGAAGAGGTAATCGATCAGCACCGAGCTGTCTATCGTTCCGTTCGTTATGTTGCTCGTGAGAGGGACAGGGATCAGATTGGTTTCTGCGTGTGGTACGCGGACGTACTCCGCTACGTGGATATTTAGCATTCGGTCAATCGGAAGCCCGCTAGCCTGATCACTTACATTGGCAGCCTCCTTCGTGGCCAAAGTCCGGACCTGATCCCGGAGAAACGCCAGCCACAGGCTCCAGCTCGTAGTGACCCGACTCCATGATATCCGGGATAACGACGTAGTCGCCAACATTGAGCGCGTCTACGGCGTTTCCGATCTCTGCAATGACTCCCATGCCCTCGTGTCCCATGATCCAGGGCGGGTTGTCGCTTCCCCAGACTCCATGGTAAGTATGGAGATCTGTTCCACAGATGGCAGAGGCTTTGATGCGCACGATAGCATCAGTGTTGGCTTGAAGAGTTGGGATGGGAAGGTCGGTGACAGCCACATGGTAAGGATTGCCCTCCCACACGACGCCGCGCATAGTTCCGTTGAGTGCCATTGCGGATTCAATGAGGTTTGAAGGAGACAGAGAAGTAGGGTTTTGATGATTCAGAGGAATTGAGATGATTGTCGGATTCCATTCACGAGAGATGGCGACTTTTATACAGCAGCCAGTTCAACTGCCCAGAAGATTTATCTGACATTGCTCACTCCCTCCCCGTGGCTGTGTATCAACACGAGAGCGTAGCACACCTTGGCCAAGGCTCTCGGCATATAGGTTTTGCAATGGTTCTAACGCAGAGGAGCAGAAGCCATGGCTGCTCTGGCTAGATCGTTAAGGCGGTGGACAGTAGGTTTATGCCACGTGAATTGACGATGACCCGACCACCAGTACTAATGATTGACAAAACGGCCTCTTCGAATCTCAAACAGCTCTTGTAAGCCTCTATGTGCGTGAAGTACTACCAGCGAAAATTTCTCTTCTATGTTGTTGAAAGATACCTATGGAAGAAACTAGGTGGGAATCCAGTCCTGCTCGGTCAGAACAACCCGCGCCTGTACGCGCGGCTAGGTGGCTCCAAGCAATCGTGGGGCCCATGGATTAGCAATCAGTCAAACGGACATAGAATATATCGCCGCTCCCCACTGTATTTCTCCGCTGTAAGCTCCTTTAACTGAAGAAAGCCAAGTTAGGGAGACGTACGGTTGCTTGGCGATAGCGTTAGAATGACGTAGTTTTCTAAGGATTCTGGTATTTAACTTCTCGTATTCTAGAACGCACGTGCCTTATTAAGCACAAACTGTTCATAATCAAGATCTGACTGGTACGTACGATGCAACCCTTTTCTACGTCGGCCGAGGGAAAACTTCGGTATTATAGATCGTCTTTCCAATGCAGCCCGTAGTAGAGAGGAAAATAGGAATAAAGTAGGATATACAGGATGAAAATAGTGATTACAATAATAATAATAGTTAATACATCTTAAAGAGCATGTGGGTGTCTACCGGGCACCCGACTCACAATATGACCTCGCCCAGCTGGCTACAAATCCCTTCCCAAAAGCGGTCTCAGAGTTAATATGCCAAATCTATTTATACTCCCAACTAGGCCGTAGCCTCCGTATCGGTCAGAGTGATGAGTTAGAGTGGATTAATTCAACTCACGGAATGAGGCATTGATCAGTGGTCGGTTGGGCTCATGTTGAATTATGCAATGAATAAATATACATAGGAACATCTCTTTGTTAGCTCTTGGAGAGCTGGGCGGACTTTAATTCTTTATTTCAACCTTCCTTCTCTCTGAATTTCAACCATACGTGTCTACTAGAAAGGAAACAGCGCATTCTTCAAGCTCCCATCTTTCCATATCATAGCTAAGCTACTTGGTACATGGCGCGTCAGAAGGGTTAATAGAGTATCCATCATAGATTAGAAGGCTGCCACTTTGCGGAATAAGGTTTACAGTGCCGGTGGTTTTGTTCTTTGACACAGTGAAAAGCGTCTTAAAGCTAGACTTTATATCAGCAACGTGTCGCACGTCAAAAGCAGTCATACTTTTTATCAGGGAGGCGCGAGACTTACTAAGTTGTGGAGCAGCTTCCATCGGCCGTGGTGACTGTCTGCATGACGCCAGAAACCTGAAATGCTTTTTCCGTCGACGACTCAGCAGCAACGAGTGTAGTATTAGGGAAGTGCTGTGCTTCAGTTAATTGACATATTCCACGCTTGTGCATACGTATTGATGAACCCACATTCCATTCGATCGAACCATCAGAAGGCAACATGGCGGCCCGGGATCTTAGGATAGCCGCTGGCCCCGTGGCCACGTCCCCCAAGACGATCAAACTCCCATTGGGAGCAAAGAAACTGGTGTAGTCAGATGTCGAAGTTGGATTCTCATTGTTTCTCAACAACCTACACAAAACGAAATGTAAGTCTAGGTGGTGATGTTGGGCTCTTTTTCAACTCACTCCGAGTACCAAAACCCGAATTCAGGGTCAACACCGCAACCCGGGGCATAGTCTATCATAGAGACCGCTTGAGCCACACCAAGCATGAGAATGAGCGAGAGGAGTAGACTGGCGCAATTCATCTTGACTGAAGGGTGTAAACAAGAATGAAGTTGTCGTTGTTCAATCTGGCCTTTTCAGGGCGAAAGTATGCTTTTATAAGTTCCACGACAAGCAAAGGAGCAACTCTTTTCTATTCATCGGAAAGGTGAAAGCTCGGAAGGTCCCGGAATTTCCTCCTACTTGTCGTGCTACAAGGCACAGCCCCATCAACATGCGCAGAAACGCATTTGTAAGCACGCGTGCAAAGTCTGGCATCCCGCCTTAGTGCCGGATTTAGAGTTGCGTAATGGACAGTGGAACACCAAGTTCCGAACCAATTTCAGTAGAAAAGCTCAAAAAAGTATCAGAGAAAAGACGCCGGGAATAATTCCACCAGCAAGCACATGTAGCTACGATGCACTCTCCCTGACATAGATCTGATCTTACTACATAAGTTACTGGTGCAAATGATGGAGCTGGCTCTGTCTAGTCTTTCTCGCTGGCAATTACGGCGGCATAGGCCGCTGATGGCGCACAGATGCGCCTATGCAGTGTGTAGAAGCAAGTGCACTTCTGAGTGATTTGTTGTAGCATCTTACTCGCCGCCTATACGACTGACTGAGTAATCGTGCCCGTCAGTGACCACATCTGCATAATGCCAATGTCTTGAAACAATCTCACATACTTGGCAATATTGCACGGTGACTACTGAGCGAGGTATCAATGAAATCCAAGGAGTTCATGATACTGCATGACGCATACCACCCCCGCAGTTAAGATGGTTTCTCCACACAATGATGTTCTCGTATGATCTGGTTCATCAACAATCTTATGTTTACATTGAGCTCATCTTCAAGGGGGGTTTACCTATGCAGAGCTTCCATCCCAATATGGACACGTGTCAATCGTCTTCGATGCTCTCTACCAAGGCTACTCAAATGGTCTTCCTCGTTTCCTGGAAGATGCTGACTCTCAGGTCTCCGGTTTGCCCTCCGTGGTAGAAAACCTCTAGTGCCTCTACTATTTCGACCCTCGCGCCACTGCTGCCGCGGGAGTTGGCGCGGGTGGTGAGTACGGCATCACAGTTGCCATCCCGGATTGCCGTATCAAGTCAGTGGCCGCGATGGGTCTTGTCAACATCGGCGACTCCACTCGCTCGACAAGTTTAGCTAAACAATCGCGAACGTTACAATATAACAGCATCAGCAGCAACAATGAGAACGACAACAACTCAAATAGAGATGATATAATGCAGAAACCATGTCTCTCACAGATTCTGAATGTAGAATACAAAAATTATTTAGCGACACATAATAATGTTTCGAGCCTCCAGATGTCGCAGACCACACAACTCTTGCAAGCTTGAGATGTGCCCTTGGAGGCTCCAAGCCATCGTGTCCAAATATTGAGAGATCCACCTCCCGATTGTTCCATCAAGGATCTTCATAAGCTTCAGTCACGAGCTGAAGATAGTAATTCGCCGCTTCTGAATATGAGTTGACATTCCTTATGCTCTCGTAGGCCGCCTGCGTACAACCAGGATCAACGGGCACGCCCTCAAACCTCTTCTCGATCCAGTCCAGCCAGATATGCTGTCCAGCATACATGACCGGGACATGGCTCACGCCTCCGAATGACGCATACCTGATCTGGCTCTGCGGGTACATCTCGCAGGTTCTGTTCAGAGCCGCCGACGTCGTCTCCTCCGGAGCAAGGGGATCCATCCCGCCCTGAAGCACCAGCATCGGCCCAGCAATCTGCTTGCCGCCATAGTCGGACTGGTTCGCATACGCCTGCGCCGCCCAGCCATCCGTCCAGCCCGTCTGCGTGTAGTTGATCCCAGGCGTCGCGAACAGCACGGTCGCCACGCTGCTGCACCCGCCGAGCTCGCGCAGGAGCCTCAACCGAGCGGCACCCGCCTCTGTGAATATGTCCTCGGCCGGCACCTCGGGGTACTGGCTCCGCACTCCATACCCCAGGTATGCGCCCACGAGGTTCTGCTGGCCCGAAACCGCCAGCTCGAGCAGGTCTGGTCCGCCTGGGGCCGGCGCGGCCACCACCGTGCCCAGGTAGCCGGGCGTGGGCGACGCGGATTGCTGTGTTGCGGCGGCCCAGGCGGCGCCGCCGCCTTGGCTGTGGCCCATGAGGACGAAGGATCGGGAAAGGGAGGGAAAGGCGCTCTGTGCGGCTTGCACGGCGTACAGGAGGTCGTTCGCGTGCGCGTAAGCGGAGAGCCAGGGGTGCCGGACGCCTTCATCGTCGTCGTCGGAGGGAGAGGCGCCAACGCCTAGGCCAGCGTAGTCAGGTGCCACCACAATGTAGCCCTGCAGGGCGAGTACGTATGTCGCTTTGTACTGGTACCACAAGTTGCGGATGTGGCTGGGCGCGCATTCGGACATCACACCGCTCGTCCCATGAGCCCAACCAACAACAGGCAGGCCGGTGACGTTGGGGTTGGCAAAGCCACGCGGCAGGTACGGCCATAAGACATATGCGGAAGCTGTAATTGCGGTACCGTTGAGCGTGGAGGTTTGGTAGAGGATGCGTGAGAGAGAGACACTAGGCGGGACGGTATAGAGAGAGGTGTCGGTGATTTCTTCGACGGAGAGGAGAGATCCCGGCAGAATTTGGGGCTGGGATCCATTGCTGGGCGGCCAAGTATAGAATGGATCGACTGTGACCGAGTTGGTGGCCCAATTGGAACGCTCGAAGTTCAGCGCAATGTTGACATTATTTGCGGTCGTGTTGCTGATGCCGGCGCGGATGATTTCAGAGCTGGAGAGCGTATAGTGCGAAGCGAAGTTGTCACATTTCGGGCCGGAAATGAAATGCTCTTCTTGAGCAAAGCTGACGCCTGGAAGTGCGAGTACACAGAGGAGTAACCCTGCCCTCCGGAAATCCCAAGGAGAAGGCATTTTGGTGAACGAAAGTTGCAGATTGGCTTCTAAGATCTATGAGCCTTGATCTGCCAACGTATTTATTCACCCCATCGGATGGCCCGGATTATTCAAGTGATGCTAAACTCTAATACACGACGCCGATAAATTTGCACGGAGTTTACAGCCATAGAGGCATCAACGTAACACGGACCTCACCAATGTATCAGCTCGCACTTGCAGGTCAGGCAGAGGTGATCGATCAGGACTAAGCTATCTAGCATTCTATCACTTGTATTGTACGTGAGAGGCATGGGCGTCAGGACCACTTTCATATGTTGGAAGGGCACGTGCTACACTATGTGAAGATGCCAACGCTTGCTTCGGTCAATGCGAGACTAATTTGGGTGACCACGCACACCGACAGCCTCCTTCGTAGACTAACTTCAGAATATTACGCGCTTCACAAGCGATCTCTAGAAAAATTTCCTCTAATAGTCTGGAGATCCCTTTTGCCCTTCCGTCAGGTGGAGCATGCTTTGCTTGTGCGCGTGGCCGGGTGGCTCGACACAATAGCGAGTCTTATGGCTTAGCAATCGATGCAATGGATGTAAACGATATCGCCGTTTACCTCCGCACTTGGCGGCATGAAATTGATGACAGACAAATTAGGGAGGGGTAGGGAGACTTGGCGAAAGTCTTGGAGCAACGAGATTTCCTAAGCGTTGTATGCTCAATCTGAGCATAGAGCGCACGTGCTGTTCAAAGCACGGCCTTTCTCCAGTCGAGAACTAAGTCGTATATGGCGTGGGCCTCTTTTGCGTCGGCCGAGGAAAAACCTCGGGTATTATCAGGTCATTTCAATTGTCACAACCTTTGAGAAGCAGATAGATGGGTGGATGAACTAGCGCCCTACCAGAAGATGATAACAATAAAGATGATAATTGCGACATTCCACCACCATGTGCGGATTCTAACCGAACATATCGACATCCTGAGTACGTGCAATCCCTCAACACCCACCATTTGCAAGGCAACTACGCAAGGTTGAGCAGGATAGGAGTACGAAATGCCGGGAACGAAGCCCTCACATATGTACTGTTTGTCTTCGTGGAATTCCAATGTTTAAGAATAACATGGCCCCCTTCGCTTTCGAACGAAACCCTTATACGAGTAGGCAAGCCTTAAGAAATCATTCAGTCGTATTGCACCATGAATTTGCTCACTCAATCCACGATACCACCTCTCACATCATCAATGAATGCTCTCGCTACCGAAAAAAGTCGCCATTAAGTGCTCACACGTCAGTACTACTCGAAAGTTCCTCCCACTCCTTGAGACTATTCAATGTCTCCTCGCATTTCTGTCTAACAACAGCCACGCAATCAGATCCCAGCACCAGCGTTGCAGGAGGTTCCTTTCCCTCTGCAAGACCCTCGCCTTTGACGACGTCGACAATGCAGCTTGCGCCCTTCTCCGGATCACCAGTCTGTTTGCCGTGCGCGCCTCTATATTGCTCGTACAGTGGAGCGACAAGCGGCTTATAGTCATCGAATGCGGTTTCCGCGAATGTACTGTTGTTCGGATGGAGAAGTGCCGTTCGGAAGAAGCCAGGTTGAACAATCATTGTTCTAATACCAAGAGGTTTGACCTCCTGAGCGACGGACTCGGCGGCGCCTGACATGAAATCAGTATAAGCATCCTCAATCGCGATCTTAGAATTGTGCCATACCAGTGAGAGCATGTTTGGAGGCAGCGTATAGGCTGAGTGTTGGAAGGCCCACCCAAGCGGCGGCTGATCCGATGAAAACGAGGGTGCCGGCCTTCTTTGTTCGGAAATGCGGGAGGAATGAGCGAGTAACGTTGATGGCGCCGAAGAGGTTGCTGTTGAACTGTGCGAGCCAGTCTTGATGGCTGAAATAGAGGTTAGGCCTTTCTGCTTACGACTGCATAGCTTACTAGCTTACCTGGCGTCTTCGAAAGTGCCAAAATAAGAGTATCCAGCGTTGTTGACCAACACATCCAGTCCCCCATAGATAGCGAGTGCCTCTTGAGCCTTCTTCTCCAATTCATCGGGAGGAGCGGTAACGTCCAGCTGAATGACGGCCGCGCCTGCTTCCTTTAGGGTGGAGATTTTCGCCACATTCCGGGCCGTTGCAATCACTTTGTCCCCTCTCCTAATCAACTCATTTACCAATGCTGCTCCGAAACCAGATGAGGTTCCTGTGATGAGCCAGACTTGAGACACCATGGTTGATGTTAGGACTGGAGGGTGGGGTCTCTGTCAACTGGACGAAGCGGTTGATGATGAGGTGATGAGAGTTCGAGAGATGATGGAAAGGGAATAAGGTATGTGTAGCATATCAGGGTTCATGTAACACTAGTCTTCCTCAGATAGCCGAGAGGCGGATATTGCTACAGTATGTTATTGACCTGTGTAAGGATGGCCGGTCTATATAGAGTGGCGGGTGTTCTCTTTTCGCGCGAAGTCTACATAATCTAGACATATCCCAGCCTTGCACTACTGAACACGTGTCTCACGGAGATATAGCGGAGTTACAGGAGATAATTCGATTGTGCATATTTCTAATTAGTAATAAATGAGAAGATGATCTCTGCCAAGATGAAAGTTTATCCTGCCGCGTCATCGAGGCGCCTAAGAGTCAATGCTGCTCCTCCCTAAGTGCTTCCAGTCTGAGCACATCCACCAGCTCTAACTTCATCGAATACAACCACCACAGAATGGTAGGAGCGATGTGTTACAGCGCTATAACAAAGGTCAATGCTGGTAATTTAATTTGGCCAAGGAATTAGTGCGCGGCGTTCTCAGCAACCTCGGAACACCCTTCAACCCGTGAAAGTGCGCCAGTATAAATTCGAGCGTGATTCTACTGCTCCGTTTCCTTGCTTCATCATCATTCCTTATTCTTCCTCTTGTCTACCCCGCTACGTAGCTTTCAGAATGATGATGTGGCTCTTTCTCGCCACAGCCTTCGTACTCGTTCCCACCTCCAGCATTGCTGTTCCCACCAACAACTCAGACAGCCTTCCAATCGTCGATCTTGGATATGAGCTCTACCGGGCTGTCGACTTTAATGTTAGGAAACACCTTCCCCGTCTGTTGAGGGTCATGTGCTCACTAGATATGTAGCAAACTGGAGGTTACTACAACTTCTCCAACGTGAGATATGCCGCGCCACCTGTCGGCGATCTCCGTTTTAGAGCACCTGTGCCTCCCGAGGTCAATCGTTCAGCTATCCAGGATGGAATGACGACTCGTATTTGTCCCAACGTTCGCCCAGCGTGGATGGATGCTTCCGGGCAGTACCTCTACGAGTATGTCGCCACGGGAATTTTTCCTGCCGCGAATTCCACCATTCCAAGCAACTCTACTACTCCTGTTAGAGTGGATGATCCTCGCGAAACCGAGGATTGCCTATTCTTAGACGTGATCGTTCCTCAAAGTATCTTTAGACGGGCAGACCAGGGCAATGGAGCTCCAGTCCTTGTTTGGATCCATGGTATGGTGTATCTGTTGTTCTGTGTCATCATCAACTAACATCATATGCAGGCGGAGGCTATGCGCTCGGCTCGAAAATCAACGAAGCTAACCCTCGTGGCTTGCTGGAACGCAGTACAAACAACGATTCAGATGGCTTTGTCTATGTTGCTATCAATTACCGGCTAGGTGCTTTTGGATTCCTCCCACTTCCATTGCAGCAGGAAGAAGGAAAGATGAACGTTGGCTTCTACGATCAACGCATGGCACTTGAATGGGTACAAAACAACATCCACCTCTTCGGCGGCGATAAGAACCGGGTGACAGTGATCGGAGAATCCGGAGGTGGTGGTTCCATTATGCACCAAATCACAGCATACGGTGGTCATGCCTCCACCCCTTTCCAGCAAGCTATTACTCAGTCTCCCGGTTGGCTTCCATATGCTTCGGCTGAGAAGCAAGAACAGACGTTCCAGGCTTTCCTAGAGGCAGCGAATGTTAGCACCCTCACCGAGGCGCGCACTCTGTCCTCACAGAAGCTCATGGATGCCAATTTCGCTCAAATCGTCAATGCCCCTTACGGCCAGTACACGTACGGCCCTGCCATCGACGGTACTTTCATCACGCAAGATGCGAAAGAATTATTGAGCCGCGGTCTACTCGACAAATCCGTGAACATCATGGCCGCCACCAATGCCGACGAGGGACTTCTCTTCACCCCACCTATGGCCAACGAAAACGCCTATCTTTCTTTCCTACAAGGATACTTCCCAGACGCTTTGCCATCCGCGTTTGACTACATGGCTAATACGCTGTATCCGGCTGTATTCGACGGTTCTATGGGATACACGGACAACACAGGTCGCGCCTCGTTAGCTGCCGGAGACATCGTCATTAATTGCAATGCCTACGCGCTCAATCTTGCTTACAACAACTTTACCCACTCCTACCACTTCGCTGTCCCACCAGCCCTCCACGCTCAAGACACGGGGTACTTGTTTTACAAGGCGGACGACCCACTTGGTGACGACAGCTTTGCATTCACAGGACAGAAAAATGAGACGGTAGCATATGCACTACAAGACTACGTCATCAATTTCACAGCCCAAGGCGTACCTGGAAGTCCGGTGGATGGTTTGCAAGGATTTCCCAGCTATGGTGAGAACGCAACCGTGGTGAGCTTGAGTCCGAGCAGTATCAGTCTATCTAGAGATCCCACAGCGAACGAACGTTGCAGTTGGATGTTACAGCACAATGGGGAGCTTTTTGGAAGGAGGAAGTAAGGGTTTTAGGCGCTTGTCAACCATCATCGCCATTTACGATCATTCACTGCTTGTTTTGGCCACTCTCTCGAGCCCTTAGCATCACCCCATAATAGTACCACCACAAAATTCAGTGCTCACGGCCGTCTTCACTGTACATCATTATTAGTTTCAGTATCACTCAATAAACCGGCAGTGCATTCATTTCCCATAATATCCAACATTAAGCAATGAAATAATTAAACGGTGCTCGATTATATAATGGGGATCTAATCGACATGTAACCTACGACTGTATTACCAGGAACGAAGATAGCCATAAACAGACTAGCTATAACCACTAGTTTGAATCAATAAATAGCTAAATAGCTAAATGCTTCGCGCTAGTATGAACAAGGTTCGAAAAAGAGTCAGGGGCACAATTCTTACTTTCTCCCATCTAGACCGAAATTCTACCTCGGCCGAAACTTGGCTTCCTTTTCTTATCAGACGACGCTATAATAAACGCTCATTCCGTTACCAGTTATCTCTGTATTCCATGCTATTTTTCTCCCATTATAGCATCCAGTGTTAAAGAGAGAAGTAGCAGTCTGTTATATCAAAATTTCTCACCAAAGCCCTCCACCCACTCAACAGCGCGTAACGCATCAAATTTTATTGTCCACGGCTCAACAATGTCCGTCATTTATACTGTTCGTATCCATCTGATTTCCTGCTTGGCATTCAATCTTGATCTGACATTCTAAACTTCCAGGTCCTCTACCCAAACGGCTCTGTCTTTGATCCTGACTACTACGCCAACAAGCATATGCCAATGGCGATGAAACTTCTCCCCAAAGACTTGTTGAGCTTCCAGGTGTACTCTTTTCCGGATGATGCGCCGTACGCCGTCCAATGCGATATTGAGTTCGTTAATGACGAAGCGTACCGCGGTTGGAAGGACACCGAAGGCGGGAGGAAGCTGCAAGAGGATCTCAAGAACTTCAGTACGGAGGCCCCGGTGATTATGCGGAAGACACATATGGTGTCGAGCTCGTGAAGATCATGTGAAAGAGGGGGATGAAATGGGGGCAAAAATGCTCTGCCGCGTTTTACTCAATTGTTGGGTTATCGTTATTTTAGCTGTCCAATGAAGCTATCTAGCCGAAGAGGCTATGTTGCGGACAATCTTCCGCGAGCCCCTCTTCAATGCTTTTTCCAGAAATATGTACATGCCAACCACTATTGTCGTATCCTTAGGTATTCTTCCTCGGTTTCACTCGCACCTCGGTATTTGATCTTTCGGATCTATCATTTCTCGGTTATCTGAGAGCCCCTGCCTTTGGTGGATGGAGAAGCGCTTCCACAGATATTTTCTTTAGAAGTCGGAAAATGGTGACATTTGTTTGTACACTACGCGGAATGTGGAAAGAAAGAGGCATACATTCTTGTGAGCCTCCTCCTCTTTTCTTGCTCGTTTTCCGTACCGTGTACTTTAGGCACGTCCACCAGATCCTAAATCAGCCGCGTTCTGGAGCACCTCAGCTATACGATAGTATGCCGGCTTCGCAGTCAGATTTGGCCAGAAAAGCTGGGCATCTCCAAGCCCCGGCCTCGAACTCGGCACCCAGCTGACGGTGTCCCAGAAGTCCCACACCGTAACCCCAACGCAAGCCCCAACCTTCTGGCACGCCGCGACGACATTAGCATAGACTTCCGCCTGCTGCTCCAGCTTGGCCTCATCACTTGGTAGTGGGATGCCAACGTCCAGCTCTGTGATGGCGATCTCGAGGTTCGGAATGAAGGCGAAGTAATGCATGGTCTGCAACATGGCGGTGTAGTCTGGAGCTTTGCCTACCGTCTCGTGTCCTTCTATACCTACACCATCGATGGGAACGCCGTTGGCTTGGAAGTTCAGGATCATTGAGCGCACGGCGCCTACCTTTGGATTGATATCCGTCATGTTGTCATCATTGTAGTAGAGCTTCGCCGTCGTATATTTTCGCGCTGTCTTGAAGGCAAATTCGACGTATTCTGGCCCGATAGTATCATACCTACGCACGGAAACAGCGTCATTAGCATCATTCATATATTCTAAAAGCAGAAAGACCCACCAAATGTGTGACTGCCATGTGCCATTATTATGGAATGCTTCGTTTGCAACATCCCAAGCGTAGCATTTCCCCTCGTATTTGGTCACAACATTCCGGATATGATTCTCCAGGATGGACATCAGCTCTTCCCGAGACCAAGACTGAGAAGTGAGCCAGCCAGGCAGTGCTCTGCGCCAAACAAGATTGTGGCAACGGCGAATTTGGCCGTTCTCGAGTGCGAGGTTCATGAATTCATCCGACTGTGTCCAGTTGAATACGTTGCGTAATGGCTCCGTAGATTCGAACTATGATTGATCTTGAATTTAGTGGTAGAAATGTTGTAAGTCTGGATTGTTTCTCTTTTGGGGTTGATGACTTTGAAAGAGAAAGTGTCGGTGTTGTGTTTCGGAGATATGTAGCATACTACGTCTGCCTCCCACCACTTGCTTAATTGATAGAGGTTGAACAAAACTTACCTTGAATGCATTGGCAGGAGTGATCTGGCCCCATTGTGTGTGTCGTTGAGGATGGCAACGTACTCAGATTCGTTCAGCCTGTGGGCGGCGGTGCCGAAGTACATCAAACCTGCCCTGACCGCTAAATCGTTGAGTCCATCTATAGAAGAAGCTATGATAGCTGTAACATGAATAGCTCCGGTGAGGTAATGCAGTAGTAAGGGGCAAGAAAGCTTCATCATTCCGGATTAAAAGAAAGTATTGAGGGCTTCCGATAATGATTAGTGGAGATGCGAAAGTCCGGTAAGTGCGAGATGAGGAGAAATATATAATTCTTGAGGACTTACGTTAATGCCGCCTATGGACAGGGTATGATAGTATCTTCTCTCATGCGAGAAACCGTACCAGCATTTCACCAGCGCACGTACTTGAGCCGGACGGACCCTGTTGTTCAACAAAGTTTCTGAGCCTATTTAACCTTGGCATCAGGAAGATCAGAATGCCGAGCGCTCCAATTTGCGGGGCTGGAATATTTAAACCAATAGCCTCGATATGCGCGCTGCGGTTCGGTAAATATCATCTGAGAACCGAGAAAATAAGGTGCCAGAAATAATGTTTGTACAATTTAAGCTTTCTCGGGTATTTGCGAAACTCTTAAAACATATCGATGGGGAAGTATGCCCCTCCTGCAGCCGATTTTGTACGTCCCGTTTGCCTCGGATATGGGGGCTCATTGCCGACACCGAGAGAATATGGATTTTTATCCACGGGAAAAAAGAGCACCAGGGTGTTTCAACAGGGGTTTTTAATGCCGATCCGATATAAGACAGGACTTTAATAGAGCTGGAGAGAATGCGCGCTGTATAAACGTAGATTTCATCATTCCTTGTAATCCTCCAATTGATTGAGAATAGTCAAGGATAGCAGTGCTGTGTGAAAAGATTCGCGAGTTCCGCCACCATGAGTGAGGGTGTTTGAAACAAAAGAGTTATCAAGAATATTCCATGGAAGCATTATCAATTCAAAGAGGCATATCTCGTAGATAACATCGTTTTGTTCCTGTCTTGCTTTCAGACCAGTTGTGTCGCATCTATAAATGGCCGGTTCGGCTGAATATTGAGTCATATCACTCAAAACCTTATGAAATGTATCTCGAAAACATAGAACGACCCTGAATTGCCTCTCTCAAACTCCCGTTCTAGTGATGATGTTTGGAGAAAACTCCGCGCAATTCCATCTTCAATCATTTCATAGGATTGTCTGCTTCCCTGAAGACAACCATAAGTATTTCTAACGCCATTACACTAAGCGCTCAAATACAATAAACAGCTCAAACCCGACACAGATCTATGTTCAATGACAATGTGCCTCTAGACTATCTCCGCCATCAACAATTTTTGCTTAATTTTTAATCTTGTGAATTTTTTCCACAAGTGCCAGCCCATGAACGTCAGAAGAGTGACTGGACCAATAACTGCCAGTAAAAGCCACCACTGGTCAGAAACATACAGACCTCTCCCAGCACCACTTGATATGTCTCCCGAACTCGGATCCGGCTTTGTCGGCCCGGTGAAAAGATTGGTGCCAAGTATACCGGCTACAAAGGATCCTGGTAGGAAAAGCATGGTGACGACAGAGATGGTGCTCATAGATGCGCTCTCGTACATAGCCTGCTCGGCCACTTTGGCGCTGCTCAGATTGAAAAGCTGGATACATGTAAGTTACAGACTTTGGGACGTGAGGCGTCAGCTTACAAGATCCAGCAGCCGCTGTGCTCTGCATGCCACATCTTGCACCGAATTCCGGAAGTACGCAACCTGGTTTTCGAAACGATCGAGATCCTCTTCCACACGGACGTATGACCAGCCTCTTTCGTCCGGATTTGGCATCCTCTTGACTTTCCTGAAAAACCGGTCATGCTGCTTCCGCAGCTGGTTGATCAGTTCGAGGATGAAGTTCAGCTGTATCTTGTCCTGCTCGAGGCTGGCTAGAGCCAGGTGAATCATGCGCAGATCCACCGCATCTGATTTCTCGTGCACTTTCTTTTCTTCCTTGCGGATGGTATCCCGAGGATCTCGTGCTGCTCGTCGATAATACTGTATGGTGGAGCTGAAGTGGAAGAGAGACAGTGCGAAAGGGTTATCTGCGAGTTTAGTGGTACTCGGCTGTCTAACGAGCTCTTTGAGCTTCTCAATGAGTCCCGTTTGGAGGTGCGACGGTAAGTCGTTGTAGGAGCGGTATTTTAAAAGAATTATGCTCTTTTGAGTCTTCACATCATAACGAGTGATTATGGTCATTTTGAGGTCAGCTTCGTTGCGAAGCTCGCGGAAGTATGCGCGGGCACGAATAGCGTACCAGAACTCTGCCAAAAGGCTTTGTTAGCTTCTGGATATTACTATTGCTTTAGCGAATAGATACCGAAGGCGCTCTCGTTCCCACTGTCGTCGGAAATGATTCGCGATCCAAATATTTGCTCCTGACCTCTCACGTGAGATGCTGTTGCAGGCGCAATATCGTGTGCCAATAACATCTTCCGTAACGTATTCTGGGAAACATTCAATTGTGATTTTGCGGCATTCGGAACGCCGTGGCCGCGGCGGTATATATCGGTGGAAGAATTGGTATTGGCGTTAATTAGCTCATTCGCAAGTGGCTCTTTCTTCTGCGAGTCTGTCATTTTCCCCAGTACTCGTTCATGAGGAGTCGGTTCCAGAAGTATGAAACGGACTTGTGGCTGTGGTTTCCTTGGATCCTGGATTGATATGAGATTGTGAGGTTTGTGCTTTTATTTCAGAGTAAGCTTACCAAAAGACGTTCTATTTCATCATCGTTGCAATACCGTATATCACCTTTCCCGTTGTCATGATCCAGTATCAAGACTGATGATTCCTTGGCGTAAGTCTCTGTTCTCCACGAGGTGGACTTCTTCTCCAATTCTTCGTGCCAAAAGCGTCTGTCATCGAAGTCAGCACAATTAGCTGGATTATCTGATGATTGAGTTCCGAAGTTGACTCTGCAGTCAGTCTGGCCCATGATGCCGGCAAACCTTGTTAGGGATTGCCTTGAAAACCTTGATTGAGTACTGACTTTGAAGGTCAGGTCCAAGGCTGCAGAACGCTAAATATATGTTTCTGTTGGCGAGGCTGAAATTTCAGGCAAACCAAATGAAGCCATGAAATCCTTCAGCGTTACACAAAATTTTGTACTAAACCCATTTTAGATTGACCGGCTGACAGGCTCAGGGCTGAAGATAGGCAAAGGTCTCAGATTTGAGCCGAAAGGAACGTGATAAGGCTGCTGACATTCAGCCACGACATCCATCCCTACAATCCAGCAGAGTCGAAACTCATTTGGTCAGAAGTATGATGAGATGCTAAGGTATGGCTGGTATTGAATTGCTTGTTAGCACAGGTTCACTGCCTTGTGAGGCTGTGCTGTTTGAAGTGAACAAAGATCCTTACCGGCTGTGAATATGTATGAACAAAAGCAAAATTATAGCCCAGGTTCACTCATGATTTTGCCTTGAGAGAGGAAAATGTTTTTCATTCACCCGATAGTTACTTCACGATTCGAGTAGATATTCCATCGTTGATTATGTTTGCTACCGAATCAAAATCACCCATAAATCACCAGGCTCACGTGAGAGGCACGTGAGTTCTCCAGGCCCTTCATTGGGCTACTAATGCAATGCCCCTTTATGGACATATTTACAGTTTTGTAAAAGATCAACACTGCCCATTTCTGCTTTGCAAAAAGCGCTACTGAGTCAGTTCAGCTTGGGAAAAGTGGTCATGAGTAGCACCGCCTTACTTACCCCGCTCCTTCAGACCCCACTTTCGGATTTGGTTCCTTCGTCTCTTACCACAACCTTAGATATGGAGGGATTCGACCATTCAACAAGGCTTTTCTCGTTTCCGGCTCTGCCGGCTGGTCCGCCTTCTAAACAGAACTGGTACCAAGAGCTGTTAGACCATCCTGCTTGTCAAAATAGTCCGGTCAGTGCTCATTTGCTCCCATAATATCCTGTATTTCAATTTTCAAGCATTGGAACTCGCACCAATAACATCCAATTGTTCGATCTTGGGGTACCGATGCCTTGAGTGAGAGGAGAAGAAGTATCAGTTATCAGCATGCTTGCTTTCAATAACGATATGAATAAGTGGCTCCGATAAGAATGCATCATCTCTCAAAACTTGCATCTCTCCGCAAATCTAATTTTTGGCGCAGCGGAAAATCCAAGAAGCATATGAACACCATCGGCTCAGCAGTCTCTCTTCTTCCATCTCACACTTCAACCATAGAGCCACGACACCCAGCTCTGAGTCCGACAGCTCTAGCCGCCCAATCACACCGGATACTGCGCTCATAAAACACCTGGCTCGTTCCTTAACGGACTCGTGCTCCGAGGAACTTCTGTCTTCCTCACCGGCCAACTGTCTCGTACTCTGGGCTCGACCGCCGCCACGTATCCTTACCCTCATAGAGTCTCTCCAAACCCGCCTCTCCAACCTTATTGGGAGTGGTCTTCATCTTATACCTCTCTCACATGTTCACTTATCCGTCCTCGAGCTTTCGCACAACCATACTGTCTCTCAATTGGTCGATGTCTACCAGGCGGTAGGGGAAGAACTTCTGCGAACCATGCTTCAGCTCCCTCTCGCAGAGAAACCGGCGTGGCACGGACGAGAAACGGAACCCCGACTCGTAAAGCCTCAGTTGATGGTGGATCGAAAGGGCGTGGCTGTTACTTTCGTACCGGATTGTGTCGTATCGGCAGAGGAGCAAGAGAAAGAGGCGGACAAGCAAAAGGACAAGGATAATGTGGACTGTGCCGCGGGGAAGCCGTTCACTTATCACCACCTTCGAGCGTCGTTGCATGATTTGGCACTGTCGAGCGGCGTGGAGATCGATACGTGCTACACCGCACCTACAGCTCATATTACCATCGCCCGCTTTGTGTCATCTGCTTTCTTTGACGAAGATTTACACAGCAAAAATGACTCCAGTTCTGAATCAACTGCGGTCCCCAATAAGGGCCTGTGCCGAGCAAGAGGTTCCAGAGCGGCCTTGTGGGTTGACCTAATCTGCAGCATCAACGAAGAGCTACGCATACGATCTCAAGACTCAGAAGCAAGAAAAGATCTTGAGTGGGTGGTAGGACAGGGAACAGGGCTCGAGGTCCAACTGGGATACGTCAAATTTGGGAGGGAGAGGGAAAGGGCCAAGATGACTGGGCCTGAAGTTCTGTCCAGATAAGGACTCTCATTATTAGTTTTGTGTCGAGGTGGCCTGCTGCCTACGTGTAAGAGGGCTGCACCAGGCATCCCGATTGGGGAAAGCGTAGGCAACACGCGACGCGATTTCCTCGGTTCGCTCGGAAAACGGGTGACCCCTGGCGCCTGGCGGGTCTGAGCATATCAACAACGCATCCTCGACACTCTGCTCCAGTCTGTGTAAAGATCCACCATGGGGTCTTGGGACTGCTACTGTGCCATCTGCGGCTCTACCATTTCCGGGGCCACCATTTCTGAAAAGCCCCGCACAGCCCGCTTCCACAAACGTCGAGCAGAAGAGCGTCGTGAGGCTGCCGCAGCCGCTGCGGGACAAGATGCTCCTGTTAACGAAGAGAGCGACGAGGATAGCGACGACAATGAATCCCTCGACAGCTACGACGAAGAATACAGCTATGACCCGGCTATTCTCAGCGACGAAGATATCGAATGGACGAGCTCTCTCCACATCCTGGGCTTCAACCCAGATGCAAACAACATCACCAAGTGCGTCGCCCCTTCTCCAAGCTGTGTCATGTCTGATGAAAATTTTCAGGGCTTTCGTTGTGGGGCCAGGGTTTTATGGGGATTATGTGTGTTCAACTGACCTTACTCACCAATTCATTGCTGACAGAGCAGGGCGATTACGGCCTGGAGAATGATACAGTCGACGGTGTGCCAAAATCCACGCCGTTCTGCCAGTGTGATACATCTGACTGAGGTTATTAGATCCTAGTCGGCCGGACGAGAATGCATTCCCCTGGTTCATCTCCTTTTTGCCAACAGTTGCCGGTCGTTCATGCTCTGACCTTGTCTTCCAGCTACCGCACGGATGGTTCTGGGGCTCCGCCGGTGTTCCCGTTCCATTGGTGTTGCTTTGAGCTTTTGCTGAAAGTTCTTACCAACACTACTGACCTTGACCGACTAGACAAAGAGCTCCTCTACAACGTCATGCAAGACCTAGCTCAGGACGACACTCGCTGCTTGAGCTTGGATTATGGAGGAGCAGGGGCTGCGCAGAGTCAATTTTGGGAATCGTTGCCTGGACAAGAGGTAGATAGCCTTCAATTCTCGCAATGCAGCTCCCACTAAACGTTGCCTCTAGTTTTTGGTCGTGAAACCTGCCTTTGTCCCGCTGCTTGCAGACATCCTTCCCGTCGCAATCGGAGGAGAAACTTTCAAGAACTCGCCGCAGGCCGAAACACCTGCAAATCTGGAAGCCCGCATTGCCAATGATCCATTCACCAATATGCCGTACGACATCTTATACAAAATTCTCTGCTTCCTTTCCTTCGACTCCATCTCAAACTTGAGTATCGCATCTTGGCCCGTCCATGTCTCCCTCCGCAACAACGGCGGCTTTTGGAGGCAGCTTGCCAGAAACTCCATGCCGTGGTTCTTCGAGCTGCATGGCCTGATGGAGGACGAGAAGCTAATGGAAGGTCGTAACTTCCACAAGCTCTACCTATGGCTAGAGAAGATGACGAGACCAAAGCCTTGGGTGAACGAGTCATTCATGGCTGTTGCGAACCGGCGTCGAATCTGGGGAGTCTGCGAGCAGCTTGCAGGCTTGTATCACACTCGAATGAGCAAGCGTGCCAACCGAGAAGAGTTCGGCGAAGTGGCTAATTGTGAAACGGTGCGAGAAAGAGGACGCCGCTTGTTCTCTCATTATTGCAACTGAGGCCTGCTATATACGTGTAATAATCGGATTTACGGAAATACGCATAAATGGGGTGAATGAGGTGTGTGGGGATAGGTGTATGGTGCGGCAAAAAGTAAAGAAAGAACGCGTGTATAAGCAAAAGCAAATGAAGCACGTGATTTGCGGGCCAATGTGGTTGACACTAATCTTATCTGAAAGCACGCCAATAATCCGCAGGTGCCACTGGTCATATATCCGCAGCCGACCGCCAACACGGAAACGGTCTCGACGCAGTGGGTGCGGTCGATGGAAGAGCTCGACTCGGGAGTCGCCCTTTTCCACGCGTTCTGGAATGATGACGGCTCCCTGACCGGGTTGTCAATGTCCCTGTCTGGGGGCAGTCAAAGGCTTTTTGGAAGAGATAATGCTGTAGAAGGCGTGCCGAAGCACACTGTGACAATCAAGTCACTTCCAGAGTTCAAAGGACTCATTCTGCACCTCAAGCCCATGCAAATTCAGAAACGAGGCGCGGAGACCTTCATCGTGGGGATCACCGTAAGTCACATTATTCTTCACCTTTCAGAGTCACATTACTGATACAGTCGAAGGTCATCTGCGACTCCACACATGTGAAACGGCGCGAGAAAGTAGACACCGCTTGTTTTCTTATTATTGCTACAGAATCTAGCTATATAGGTGTAATGATCGGATTTACGGAAATGTGCATAAGCAGGATCGACAAGGA
>JAJVDC010000314.1:0-26560 GCA_021436925.1 Neofusicoccum ribis
CTCATCATCCACATCCCTCGAACACCATTTTGTCTCAAACCCTAACCCTAACCCTAACCCTAACCCTAACCCTAACCCTAACCCTAACCCTAACCCTAACCCTAACCCTAACCCTAAAAACCCTAGAATCGTAGACTAGTAAAGGCGCTTACTATAACTTAATCTTAGTCCTTATTAATCGAGCTACTAAGAAGATATACTACTTTCTAGTATATAAGAGTATTAATATAAAGAAGTTAGCCTATCTACTTAGTAATTACTTCCTTAATACTATTGTACTCGACTCCCTAGTATTAGATAAAGGTATAGTATTTACTAGTAAGTACTAGGTAAACTTCTATTACGACCTTAGTATAAAGTAGTACTTTAATACTACTTTCCATCTATAGATAAATAGCTAGACGGAACGTTAGAATTAAGAAATTAAGACGTATCTCTATATATATACTAATTAAGAATAAGATAACCGGGTATCGCTACTACTAATAGTAGTATATATCTATAATAATAAGAAACACGCGTTAATAAAGGTAATCCTAAACCTCTTAAGTTTTAGGGTTAAAATAAATGCCCTTAACGGCCTTAAAGGCCCGGATTAGCTACGGTTAATAGCGGGGGCTCTAGATAGAGTAGTAGATATTACTCTTATACCGGCTATAGCCTCTACGTATATAGATTATATACGTCGCGTATACGTACGTATAAGGAAAGCCATCTACCACTCTTAAATACTCTAAGTAAAGTACTATAATAAGCGCCGCCTAGATAAGTATTTTAAGAAGAGAGATAAAATACTACTATTAGTAAAAAATATTCGTATAAAGCGCCTATATAAGAAGCTTAACTATAAGTTCTTTAGCCCTTTTATTATTACTAAAAAAATTAAAATATACGTATATAAGCTTAAGCTACTACTATTAATAAAGCGGCTCTATTCTATCTTTTATATATTACTATTAGAGCCTTACTTAGCTCGCCCTAGGTTCTAGCCCCTAGTAGTTAATCTAGTAGAAGATATATAGGAGGTTAAGACTATCGTAATATATAAAGACGGCCTAAGCGGTTCTAAATACCTCGTCTAATAGTTAGATTAGCTAGCGGAGTATAATAAGTAGAAGCTTAAATTAGAGCTCGAGAACTATTAGAAACTCCTTAACGAATACTATTAAAGACATCTATAGGAATTACGTCCTCTAGATATAAAATATATATAAAGAATAGTTAGAGAGCTATTAAGATTTACATAACCTATAAAATATAGACTAGAGAGACCTAAGAGGTTAAAAAATAAGCGGAAAAAGACTTTATAAGAAATCTAAGACTAGAAGGTCTATATATAAGAGACTATAGAACCCGCTAAAAGTATAATAAGAAAAACTTTAGGAAATACCCATCTACTATTTAAGAAATTATAAGTGTTACTATTAAATAAATAGCTATAACTATAGAGAAGTTATATTTAACGTATATACTTAGCGTATATTATACGCACGTAAAACGTATACTAGAAGACTATCTATAAAAGTAAAATCCTAAAGAACCTAATTCTAAACCTATTTCTTAATTAATTCGTACTCTATCTATACTAGTATAGTTAAAGGTCGCGCTAATCGCTATACTCGTTAAGACTCTTATTATAGATAGGATCTAGATAATACTTATTAAAGCCACTATCTATACTCTAGAAAATACGATCCTTAAGCTTAGGATTAATATAGATATTAGTAACGTTTATAGTACTCTAGAGGCCGAGGTTTAGCTACGATACTATAGTTAGTACTATATAAAATATATATATAAAGTAAGTAGTAATATATCTTAAAGTACTCTAGGTTGGCGTTATATAAAATATACTAGGTATAGCTATACGTAACTTCGCTACTAGCCTATTTAATAGTATTCTTATACTTTAGCGATCAAGCCTTTCGACTTTTAATATACTTTAGAGTATACTTAGTAATCTTTATAAAATCGTATTTAACGCGATTAGTAGGGTCGCCGTACTTAGTATAGTAGATAGTAGTATAGCGTAGATAAGCTAAAATATTATTAGCTCTATAGAATTCATAGAGAGACTATAATTTATAGTTAGCGTATATACGTCTCGTAAGTAAAGTATATTTAGGCTAAGAGAAATAGTTTAAATATATCTCTTTATAATTATAGCGAGTACTACGATAGCGTATATACTTAGCCTCTAGAGTACTACGCTTATAGCTAGCCTTAATTATAATATAACGCTCTTAGTTAGTATTCTTAAGGTTATAGAAGTAAGAGATATAGCGCTTATATAAGTTATTAACGAGCTTAGGCTATGTTTTAAGTAATAGTAGTAGCTTATAAGTCTTTATAAGGCGATAGGTAGAGATACTTAATATAACTAACTAATACTTCTTTAAAAGCTTCTTAGATTAGTAGTAAAAGTATTAGAAGAGCTAGTAAAGACTAGGTTTAGAACCTACTCTATATATACTAAGAGACCCTACCTTATATCTACTATATACGCGGGGCGCCTAATTGTTATATAGATAATATCTAATAAAAGTAAGAGAAGTATAAGTATATCTTATAAATAAGTACCGTAATATAAAGAGCCCGTAAGGCTTATATATAGTATATTTCTTTATCTCTTTAGATTAAATAATATAGAGATTAACTAACTTAAGCTTAGCTAATAACGTTACTAAAGCTAGTAACTAGTAATAATACGCTAGAGTAAATACTATAAATATAAAGAACCTACGAGAGTTCACTATAATAATATAAAGAACCTATAGAAGTCTACTATCTACGTATAGATAAGTATTCTATCCCTCTAATTAAAAGTACGGAGGTTAATAACTATTATATCCTTCTTAGAGGATACGAGTCCTATATAAATTATATATAAGCCTATTACGAATATACTAGAAGCTCTTAGTAGTAGTATTATATTTACTTTAGTTCTAGGTTTGGAGTTTTTTCTTCTAGATTCTATATAGGCGTTTTTTCTCTTTATAGAGGTTTTATTCTATAAAATACTTAGAAATCTTAAGGTTTTTTTACTTTCTAGAGTTAAGAACGACCCCACTATTAAAAGAAGATAGTATAAGGCTTCTAAGTCTACTATAGGTTCTAATAGTACGTTCCGCCTACGAAACGCATACGAAGAGCCTACAGGTCACGTGATAACCACGTGACCTCGCCTAGCTAGATATCTACCGTTGGCCCACCGTTAGTCGGTCGAGTTCCTTAAGGATTTATCTATTAATTAAAGCTAACTACTTATATATTATCTCTAAACTCCCTATTTCCCTCTAGTCCTTATATAATCCTAGTCTCTTTAAACTATTACTACTATATCTAAATAAATCTCTTTCTTTTATATTCTATCTCTCTTTCTTTTCTATATATAGTCGTCTATAGAGGTCTAAACACTCTTTTATACTTTAAAGCCGAGTAGGAGGTAGAGAATGCCTTACTACAATATCCAGCCTATAGAGATATAACGTTCTAGATATATCACCCCTTAGCGTGGACTATAGGTAGAGTGGTACGTCCTATACCCTATGGGAGGCCTAAGGGTACACGGTGATAGGTATACTACCGACCCACGCGTGGACCCGCCGGACGTTAAATAGTAATCAATTAATCAATTAAGGTAAACCCTACACGGCTTACCACCCTCTTTGGTGTTTGGATCCTTAGAGGTAGAGGCCCGCCGTTACATTAAATAGATATATAAGTAAGTACTCTACTTACTAATTTATAGTATTAGTAGTTCTAAGTAGAATAACTATATACGCTCCTATCTAGGTAGGAACCACGCCTGGGAATCTAGATCGATCTGGATAAGCCATGACATCTTACGCCGCCACCATCGGCGCCGCAGTATACAGCCTTTCTAAGTCGCTTACCAGCTGCACCGGCACGGCGCCGTAGACGGACACCTCGGGCCAGTTCATCGCGGCCGCCCACGCCTTCGCCGCCTTCTCCGCCTCGCCCACGCCCCGCCGCGGCGCTAGCCAGTATCGGCGCACATTCTGCCACGGCTTGTCGACGTTGTCGTCGTCATCGCCTGTGCTTTGTTTTTCTTCTTCCTTAACTTCTGTATCTCCCTTCACTTCCTCTTCTTCCTTCACCTCCTGCTCCTGCTCCTTCTGCCTCTCCTCTTCCGCCACTCTTTCTCCTCCCTCTTCCCCCTCCGCTACTAGCAGCAACGACTGCTTCTCCCGCTGCTCCCGCGACTCGGACTTCTCCGAAACAGGGATCCAAGCATCATCCTCCCACACCTCCGCATCCGGCAGCGGCGGGGGCGGGCCGAGCACTGTCTGCAGCTGGGAGCGCACAGCGTCAAACTTGGGGATGCGGTCGTCGGCCAGGTCCGGCGGCGGCGCGACAAAGGTCCAGCCGGTGGTGAGGGGGACGACGCTTCTACTACTACTACCGGCGACGCGAAGCGGGTCGGTGGAGGGGTCGTCTATGGGGGTTAGTTGGATGGGTGGAGGAGCGGAAGAGAAGGAAGACAAAGGAGAAGAAGCTCGCTTACATTCGCCCCACAGCCCCCTAGGCACATTGCTGACGATAGGAGACAGCTCCCACTGCGGCTCGTAGCGCTCGTCGTCGCCATCTCTACCAACCCTCTCCAACGTCACCGCCAGCGCCGACCCGAGCGGCTTGTCGGCCGCCCCGAGGCGCATGGGCGTCGAGTAGATGGGCGAGGTCGCGGCGTCGCGCATCATGGGCTCCTTGCCGTCCGGATACACCGTCATGCTGGACACGGCGAACACGGAGGTGAGGCTGAAGGAAAAGGTGCCGGCGTGGACGGTCCACATGGCATCAGCACCATCAGCACCAGCATCAGCGCCGGCGAGCGCCACCAACTCGGCGCGGCTGGCCGGAGCGGCGGCGGCCGGCAGCGGGTCCGCGAAGATGCCCGACAAGCAGCGGAACACGTGCGGGGCGGGCATCTGCTGCTGCTGCTTGCCAGCCGCCAGGGCGGAAATGGAGACGCCGGGGCTGTTGCCCTTCTGCAGGGCGAGGTCGAAAAACTCGGGCAGCGACGCGGGCTCCGGGCGCTGCTCGACGGCCGAGCCGAAGTGGATGTCGAAGCCAAAGACCCAAAAGTCGACGTGGCAGGTGCCGGCGACGGGCGGGCCCTGCAGCGTGACTGACGCGGCGATGTCGACGCTGATGTGCAGCGTGACGAACCACAGGTCGAGGCGGTAGCGCACGCCGACGGAGACGCGGCTGGTGGCGGCGAAGCTGAAGGGCTGGAAGGCGATGAGGAAGTCGGCGGCGACGTCGAGGAAGGCCTCGAGCACACCGGCGGCCAGCGCGACGTGCAGCGACCCGCCCGCCATGCACACGGCGGGCGTCATGGCGAAGTAGGCCTGGCCGGTGATGGCCAGCGGGCCGAGCGCCCACGCAATCTGCAGCCGCGGCGGGTTGGGGTACTGCGGCGGCGGCGTGTAGCGCGCGTGGTAGCCGCCCATGGTGAAGACCCAGGCGCCCTTGGTCTGCTGCGCGCCGTCGGCGAACCAGTAGCGCAGCGCGAAGCCGCCCGAGAGGTGGCACGAAGGGTCGAGGATGAACGACGACGGCGCGAGCTGCGCCTCGAAGCTGGCGACGCCGCGGCCCCAGTCGACGCTGGCGACGATGCCCAGCTCGACGTGCGCGAGCTTGTACGCCGCCGCGTTCGAAGGCGTCGGCCTGCGGCGCGAACCAGTGCGTGCCCAGCAGCGCCTGCAGCGTGTCCATGGTCGCGTTGCCCGTGCCCGGCCCCGGCGCCACGGCCGGCATCTTCAGGAAGGGGAACTCGGGCACCTGGTCGACCGTGGGCAGCGCGAGCGCGCTGTTGTAGCCAATGCCGCCCGTCAGGCCCGAGAGGGTCGCAAACTCGAGCGTGACCAGCGGCCCGTCCAGCCGCGCGAACACGAAGGCGCTGTCGACCGTCCTGCCGCCGGACCTGAGGCGGCCGTAGCCGCCGGCGGCCAGGAAGGCCCACTCGGAGAAGGCCACGGCGACGCCGCCGGTGAAGAAGTCGCCGCTGGGCAGCCGGCGGCGCGCGAGCCCGCCGGCCAGCGCCAGCGGCGGCCGGTCCAGCGCAACCGCCATGCCCTCCAGCGAGAAGCCAACCGGAAAGTCGCCGCCCTGCAGCGTGTGCTTGCTGAGGTCCACGTCGACGCTGAAGCCCTTCAGGGCCAGGGCGATGGGCCCCGCGTGCACCTCGGCGTCGAGGCAGAGCGAGAGTGTGCCGCCGCGCCATGCGAGGCCAATGTTGGAGATGGCCAGGGAGCCGATGGTCTTCGCGAAGGGCGCCTTCGTCGTGCCGCTGGCGGGCGTGTCCGTGGCCGGGGCCTTCTCGCAGGGCATGTGCAGATGCCACCGGCTCAGGCCGGGGCACTCGCGGCAGGCCATGGGCCCTCCGCTTTCCACCCGGGTCCCAGGGCCCAGGATCTGCTGCAGCGTCCCGTGCTGTGCCAACGCTGCCGCTGGAGGGGGCACCTTCTTCTTGCTCGATGGCGGCAGCACGTAGTCCAGCACCACGGTCCCGTCGGCCACGAGCATGAAGTGGTAGCCCGCCTGGACCACGACGTCGCTTCCGCCTTTGACCTGCTTGTAGCAGACTTGGCCATCTTCCGGCAGCATTTCGTTAAGCTCATCCACCTCTGCCAGCGTCAGCCCGGGCACCTGCTTCGCCGTTGCCGTCTTGGACCCGTCCTGCACCCACACGAAGCACATCTTGTCGAACGGCTGGGCGAACCGGCCGACCAGCGGAATGTCGACGTGGGGCAGCTCCGTCACATCGACGCGCAGGAAGCGCTTCGACGGGTTCTTGGCGACCGACCAGCCCGTGCGGCGGAACTGCGCGAACGTGAACGAGACAGGGCCCCAGTTGACCGTGACCGTGGCCGCGACCATGCGAGCGCCGGGCCTGCTGCACAGCGGCTTGTCGTCTCGCAGCGGCTGCGCCGCCACGGTCAGTCTGAAGAATTCCTGGGCGCCCGACGACGACGGCCGCCCGACGGTCATGTCACCGACGAATGGCGGCAGCTCGACGGTGCCGTCGCCGACGATGCTGTCGAGAATGGCCTGCACGGAGCACTCGTCGCCCGAGACGCTCCCGTTCGTCTCGAAGGTCCACTGCTTCGGGCCCGTGTATCGGAACGTCAGTCCCAGGTCGAGGCTCCCGATGCTCATGCTTCCGGCAAACTCAAAGCCGCTCGCTGGGTTGTTCTTGCCCGCGTCTTTGGCGTAGTGGTACGAAAGCGACAGGTAGTGGAGCATCACGTGCTGGACAAGCGCCGTGGCCGCCGGCCCCGTCTCGTCGTCGAAGAAGTTGAGCAGGTGCGCGCACTGCATGCCCGGCGTCTCGACGGACCCCTGAAGCGCCCACTCCCCGGCGCTGTCGTACATGACGGACCCGCGCAGCTGGATGGGCGGTATCGAAGACCCAAGCTGCGTCCACATCAGCGCGCCAAAATCGAAGTCGACGTGGAACTGCTTGGTCGCGAAGGCGTAGCTCGCGTTGAGCCGGATGCTGCTGAGCGGCAGCTTTGGAATGTCGTTTGACGCCGGCTCGCGGCAGACAATGGCCCCCTCGAACGATATGGCACTGCCGTCGAGCTGCAGCACAGCACGCTCCACGCGCGTCGGAATGCCGTCTGGAATGTGCACGATCTTGCCCCCTGGGGCGCCCGTGGTGTCTGCCGGGATGAGTTCGACGAGATCCAGCCCATCGGCCCAGTTGGCGCGGCCAGACACGCTGCTGGGTTGGAGCTGGAGGTGCGGCTCGTACTCGACGAGCAGACGGCGGTCAATGAAGCTATCAGCTGGTGGAGCTGCACGCCCGTTAGTGAGCGCAGGAACGAGGGAGAGCAGAAGTACTTACGGCACCACAGGCAACCCTCGAGCGAGCTGCCGCGCCCCTTGGTCCACTGATACATGAACAGAAAGACAACCTTCTGCACCTTGCCGTCGACCGTCGGCTGTCCAAACTTGACGCCCAACTCAAGCTCCACGTTGATGTGCTCTACCGAGGGAGCTGCAGCCTGCGCTGTCACCTGGCCGCGATTCAGCACCAACCTGACGCGCCGCACCAGGGGCAGGCTGAAGTTTGCTCCGCCCCTCTCAAAATACTCGCGAAAGGCGTGTTCGGCACCAGTACGTTTGCCGAGCCAGTCCAAGACCGACGGCAGCAGCTTCTCGCCCGCGCTCTCGGGGTAGTCGAACTGCAGCACCACCGTCACCGCCTCCTCGGCAAAGTCCAGCGTCACCGCCGGCTTCACGTCGACGCCGTCGAGCGCGCAGCCCGCCGTGAGGACAAACTCCCACTCGCTGAGCGCGGCGGGCCCCTCGCTCGTCGGCGCCCACCTGCACTTGAGCCCGGTGATGACTTTGACCGACTCGACCGTGAGCCCCGGCAGCAGCTGCGCGACCCACCGCCCGAGCCCATCCAGGCTCGTCTGGGTTGCCGTGTACTGCGTGCGCACGACAGTCTTGTACGCCGACATCGGCTCGAACCAGATGGCGCTGCGGCTGCCCTCGCCCGTGTCGATGTCGAAGCGCGCCTCGTCCCCGAGCGCCAGAGCGACAAGGTCCATGCCCGCCGGGCTGATGTTGCGCACCCGTGCTGGGGCCAGCATGTCGGCAAGCGTCAGCCCCCGCGCGCGCTCTGCTGTCTGCAGGCCGAGGATGAGCGAGTTCTGCCAGGGCACGGTGCCGGCTGGCCCGGGCACGGTTTCGGCCAGCACTTGGGCAGTTGCTTCGGATGAGAAGGTGGCGCCGAGGGAAGGGGCTTCGATCGAAAACCATGTAATGTTGCCCGCATCGTCGGCTTTGACCGAGGCGGACAGCGGGCTATCGACGCTGCACTCCAGCGCCAGCGAGAACCACAGCAGCAGCTCGTCCTGGTGATGCAGCTTCACATCGGCCGTCGCGCTGGCGGGCTTCTCGGACAAGAGCAGGCCCCGCAGATGGAGGGTGGAGAGGAAGTTGTTCATCGCATTGGCCGGTGTCAGCTGCTTGACCTCGGCTCCGGGAGTTCCCGATTCGTACTTGATTGTGCTGGCACAGATGAAGTAGCAAGGCCGGTCCAGAGGCGCCCCCGGACCAGAAGGTTCGTGGGGTAGGCCGGGCTCGGGGCGTACGATGGGATCCCAGCCCTCCGACACCAACTGCTCCGCGTCGGACTCTTCCCAGTATTCCATCTCCATCTCGTTTGGATTGGTGCCTTGAGGAATGCCATAAGTGTCGTAGGATGACGCGACGGCGGAGCCCTTCGGATGCCATGGCTCAATCTCCATTTCGGTATGGACGTCCACGTTGCTGGCTGCTTGCGGATACATGCTGAAATTCAACTCAGTCCCCAGTATCCCGACATCACGGACGGCAGAAACGGGCTGCGACATGGCCCCCGTTGAAGAGATGCCGTCCACATGCTGCCTTTCCAAAGAATCAGAGCTGTACAGGATAAACACGTTGCCGTCGGTTTTGTCGTCGTCATGAGCTTCGACGCGGAACCACCTCAGTGTCTTGGACGGCTGGACGACATCAACGTTGGGATAACACACCACAGCTCCATTGTAGGGATGAACACTTGGATCGACAGGGGACACACTGTCCCAAGTTTTGCCCATGTGCTCCCGGATGAAATCCTTAGCGCACTCCCTGTCTTCGCTGGTCCAGTCCTTCGCCGGCCTTCCAATGAGATTTGGCCCAATTTTCTTGCTCAATGCCTCGAGCGGGTCATCCGAGTGAGTATTACCATAGTCATGGATTTGCCTTTTCTTGTAGAGTGCGATGAGCTCTCTCCGGTATGTTGCGTACTCATTGGCCTCGTCGCCATCGTGCCCCTTCTGGAGTGTCGTCAGGTGTATTTGGGGGAACTTTTCCACGCGTCGTTTCTTGCTCGGGGGATTCCCGTCATCTGCCTGGGATTGAGGATTCCCAGAATCTCGAAGTTTCGAGTTATTCGCTGCCTTACTCACTGGGTCCACCTCCTTCAACAGATAATACGGAAACCGAGTCGCTAGGAGTGGTTTTCTGGCCCCTTTCAGACCATCGGAGTGGAACCATCCTGTCACGTAGAAGACAAGTTCCCAACCTCGAACCAAGGTGTCAGTATGGTAAGAGCGGAAAGGGCAGGAGGACATGACTTACTTGGGTGGCCATGCATGTCTCCCACGCTGGCGATTAGGTTCTGGGGTTTGAAGTTGTCCAAGAGGCTTATCGGCGTTGAACCTTTGGCTCCGTGGTGACTCGCCTTGACCGTAGGCACCCATTTGCCGACGGTACGCGTACCGGTTGTTTTCGTCCACTCCACCAGAGCCTGTTCCTTTTCCCAAAACAGATCTCCCGCGAAGTATTGAGAGAAGCGGGGTGGGTTTCCGGGCCACATTATCAGGCATGCAATCGAGCTCTTGTTCTTCTTGGTACTGTGTGACATGCCTTCATCGATGATGAATACTCTATCGGGGCCCAAATCCGCGTCGATGTGATGCTGCTCGTAGTACGATGCTGAGAGGGCTCGGCTCCCACCTTCGCCGGAGGGGGAAGGGTTTGCGCCAATGGTGCGCTCCGAAACTGCAACAATGTATATGCCGGGGCGTCCTGGGATTGCTTTGTGCGTCTCGATGAGATCTGAGGGTGACCCAACGCTCGCCGCGAGCGCGGCAACGTCCCCCCCATCAGCCAGAAACTTCCCTGTCACCAGGTTGGCTCCCAGCATGGTCCGGAACTGCCCGGCTGTGTATTCCGTGAATTCGACGCAAATCTTGCACGCTTTGTCCACCGTTTTGTCCCTTCCCACCAAAAAGCCCGTCTCGAAGATGAATGTGGAGTCGGAGATGGGCGGGTGATCGCGCATGTGTACGTGGTCAAAGCGCGGGAACCCTATTGTCTCGTACCCAAAACCTGGGCAGTACACAATTGTCTTCGGCTCTCCCTTACTCCCGTAGCGGAAAAAAGAAATGCGGGTTTTCTCAAAGGGCGTGACTGAGTCTGACTTTGCTTGCCTGGTGATATCTTGGGCTATAGCAGCGAGCAGACCGCCGTAATGATCCGCGTCCCAATGAGAGATGACGACGCAATCGAACGTCAGCTTTTTTGGAGTAGCGAACTGGTACTTTCCACTGCCTTGGATGGCTTGAATAGCGCGGGTGACATGACCCTCGCACGCGCTCGTGCCGCCGTCAACCAGCATCGCCCACTCAACTTCGTCGGACCCGCCATGCTGTTTGACAACGAGGTGGATCGAAGAGTCTCCAGGCTTACCGAGCCCGAGATGAAACGAATCGACTCTCCGCTTTTCGTCCATGGTGTGCCAGCGTGCCTGGAGGCAGAATGGAGAAGGGTGGAGAGCGATAAGAGGCGTGGCCAGAGGCGATGCAGGCACTAAGCTGAAAGCACGAATGCGTGCGTGGCACGGCCTGTCCTCGCGGGGGAGCCCCTCTCCTGTGTGTTGGAGCTGAAATATGCGTAATGCGTGTAACCTGTAAGAGTAGCTGAAGTCATGGGACGATCAGGATTGAAGTGCATCTCTCCGTGTGCTTGATTCAACTGACGAAATAGAAGAGTGTGGTATCCGCTGCGTTGGTTCAATTCTCGTGCAACCCTCGTAGTAGCGCAAAGATTATGCAAGTCATCGAGAAGGAACTGCTGTGCCCATTCGAACGGTATGATTGGTTGCACCAGCCAAGCTTGACCGTTTGGGCGGCCGGCAGGACTATGACACTTAAAAAGCAAATGCACGCTACCCGCAAGACGCGGAAACACTTGCATTGCAGCTTTGGCCGTGCAGAACAGGAGCCAATTTTTAGCGCGTAGGCATGACGACTACCTGACAACAAGCAATAATGAGTGTAATTAGTGTTACCCAGACCAGAAGCAATAAGTGAGCGTAACGCCACCAAGCGTTCACCTGCATCGCCGGCAGCTGCGGCGCAACAAGCCCCTACGGCTCCGCACCGCCGATCGGCCGGCGCAGCTGCATGTATCCCTCCACGGCCGTGTAAGGCGCAGGATCAAAACGCGGGCGCAGATCCACAGGCTCGGTGCGCAGCGCCATATACGCGGTGCGGGCGCTGTCGCCACCGCCAGCATCCCCTTCTCTTCCATCGTGCTGCTGGCCATCGTCGCTGTCGCCGGCGACGCTGTACGCCTGCAGCCATGCCCAATCGCCACCACGCAGGCCCGGCACGCCGATGCCAGGGCCCGACCGCAGGGCGGCGTCCTGGCTGAGGTCGTACTCGCGGCGCAGCTCGCGGGCGCTGTCGAAGGCGGGCACGACGGCGTCGTCGGGCAGCAGCAGCGGGCCGGCGCGGAAGAAGGCCGTCATGCGCGCCAGGGCCGCTTGCCATGTCCACGTGGGAAGGCGCAGCGGCAGGCGCGGGAGCACGCCCGTCGCGGCGTGGAGGGGGGCGAAAGGGTCGACCAGCGCGCCAAACGGGCGTAGCTGAGCCTCGCGCAGGCGGCGGTAGGTGTCGGCAGCGCCGGCGGGCAGGGCTGTCACGTCGTCGGCCGTTGGATCAACCCAGAAGGGCTGCAGGGCGGGGTAGGTGGACGCATCGATCTTGTGCAGGTGTTCGTGGGGCGGCGCGCCGTCTGCTGGCGCCGGCACATGGTGCGTAAACAGGCGGTCCAGCTGCAGCACGTCGCCCGGCTCAGGCTTGGTGGAGGGCATGAAGTAGGCGACGAGGCCGTCGGCGCCATCGCCGAGCTGCATGGGGAAACGGTAGTCCGGCAGCGGCGGGTCGGGCTCGGGGGGCGGCCCAGGGACGGTGCTCGCGTTGGCCAGCGGGGCCGTGGCCAGCTCCAGCGAGTAGGCGACCTTGACGAGGGCCAGCGGCTTCCCGACCAGCGACGACAGGAAGTCGGACATGGCGGTGGGCGGAGCGTGCTGGGCGCCCATTGCGGCGTCCAGCATGGCCGTGAACGAGTCCAGGTAGGCGCTGTCGGCCAGCTGTTCGGCGAGGCGCTGCAGCTGGCGCACGCCGGCGGCGGCTGCGGGGGCGAGCGGCGGCGGGTGGAAGGGCAGCCACAGCGGCGCTGTCGCAGCCTGCAGCGGGCCGCCCCGGCGGATCTCGCGGAAGAAGGTGCCGTCGGGCAGAAACAGCTGGATGCCGTTGTCGACGTAGTTGGGCACGACCCAGCCCCAGACAAAGCCGCCGACGTCCCATTCGCTCAGCGGGCGCCAGCCGGCAGCCGCGCAGTAGTCGACGAAGGCGCCGTTGAGGCGGGCGGGCTGGTTGATCGCGGGCGGCAGCTGGGCGTACTGGCACAGGCCCGGCGCGTCGCGCGTGACGGTGTTGGCGCGGGTGGCATCGCCGCGCAGCGCCTGCGGGCGGCAGCTGTCGCTGAGGCAGGGGTACAACGGCGGCGGCCCGTCGGCGGCGGGCGTGGGATCGATGGCGTGGATGGCCTGGCCGAACTTGTCGATGATGTTGAGCGCGGTGAAGCGGAACTGGCCGTGCGTGGCGGGCTTGAAGGGGCAGAAGCCGGGGTCGAGGAAGGGCACGAGCGTGGCGTACGGCGTCAGGCCCGTCTCGACGCCCATCAGCCGCAGCTGCTGCTCGCCAAACCCAACACCCTCGCCCGCCCGCACCGCAGCCTCAAACGGCTCGACCGCGCCCTCGCGTGTCCGCAGCGTGGGCTTGACGTGGTTTCCCTGCACGCGTGTGAGCAGGTGGTCGACGAAGCCCGACAGCGGCGACGACAGAAACGCCAGGCCGTGCAGCTCCTCGCGCAGGCGTCCACCGTCGCCGTTGCCGGCAAGCAGCTGCGTCACCGCGGCTTCCACGCTCGCGTTGACCTGCGGCAGCATCAGAACCCGCCCCGACATGGTGCGCTTGTCGCCCAGCGCCAGCTCGGCGAGATCGACGTCCGGCGCGATTGCGTAGCGCAGCCTCTTCTGCGCCGACTGCCATGTGCTGCGCTGGTCCAGCGCCCAGTGCTTCGCCGGCACGTGTGTGTACTCGGCCTCCCACTCGAGGAACAGCGGAAACCAGCCCTGCCGCCCCTCCCACCGGTCCCGCCACGGCGCCGGCTGGCCGGGGCCCACATGGGCCTCGTCGACGTCGTGGTAGAGCGGCGCGCAGAAGCCCGCCGACGGCGGCCCAGGCGCCGTGTTGGCCGGGTCCAGCGACAGAAACTCATTCACGAGCCTGCCAGCCGCGTCCTGCAGCGCTTCGGGCAGCTTGACCAGCACTCGGCTGCAAAACTCGGCCCACGGTGCGTCTGTTGGCGCTGCGCCTGAAGCGGAGAAGGTCTGCGTGTCGAGCCGGGCACGCAGCTGCTGCAGGTAATCGTAAGGCCAGCCAGACTCGATGCCCGCCACCAGCAGAGTGGGATCGCGCGCCATGCGGAACGGAGGGAGGGCACCCGGTTGAACCAAGCCATCCGGAAGGACGCCCTTCGCCTGCTCTACTGCATCCGCTGCGCTGTTGATCTGATCGATCAGCTTCTCCATGGCCGCCGTTTTTTCCTTGACCTTGCTTTGCGTTGCCGCCAGCTCTGGCGCCGCCATGTCGGCCACGTTGGTCATGTATTGCCACCAGAACCCAAACATTTCCCAGCGGCAGAGCTGCAGCTGCCGCCGCAACCCATCCAGGTATTCCTGCCAGCTGTTGAGCGAGTCCAAGGCCGCAATGAACTCCGGGGCCGGCTTGGTCGGACGCCCTTTCTCTCCGTTGGCGTCACTGCTGCTGGGGAGGAAGAACTGCGACCCTCCGCCTACGCTTGCGTAGTTCGTGTTGGCGACGTCTTCGTCTGCTTCGTCCAGGGCATCTACCCCGTCGCTACGAGCGTGCAGCAGCTTCTGCACGAGGTCCAGGTCTTGCCCAACCTCCTTGACAGAGGAGCCATCGGTGCTGCTGTGGGCCTGGATGTAGGCGCGGAGAGCGTCCATTGGAGTCGCACCGACGGCAGCAGGCATGTGCTGGTTCAGCCGTTGGTGGAACGTGTCAGCCGGCACATGCAGGGGCTTCGCGCCGCAATTCCACTGCACGTCATACATGGCGCCGTGGCACACGACACGGGTGGGGTCAGTCGAATCCAGCCAGGCCTTGATCCCGGCCCTTGTGGTTTCGTCTGTCTGGTCGAGCACCATTCCCAGTGCCGCCAGCCGCTCCCCACGCGTGCCGGACAAGACTCCAAACGGGTCCTTGTCCTTTTCCGAGTGCCATCCAAGCACGTAGTAGCTCGCAGTGGCTTCCTTCACCGCCTCAAGCTTGCCATTGCTGCGGTATTGCAGGGTGTCGATGATGCTGAAGACGTTGCTGTTGTGTGGCTGGTAGTCTGGGAAGAGCTGATTGGACGAGTTGAGAAGGTTCAGCTCCACCCGCAGCGGCGGGTTTGGCTTGTCAACCGTCTCGGACCACTCGGTGGCACGCTCCCTGTGCCCAATGAAGACTTCGGCTTGCCTGTTGAGAGCTTCTTCGTCCAGGTTTTTGGGGTCCGCGCCAACAACAAAGGGCGAGAATTCAGCCTGGATGTCGACTTCGACCTTCACGTCGGCTTTCCCAGGACTGTGGTCGTAGACGGTCGAGGGAATATCGTCCAACTCCTGTCTGCGATCGCTCTCCACCACCCATGCGTCGACGGGCGGGAGCGCATCTTCCGGGCTGCACTTGTCGATCTTGCGGATCACTAGCCAGCGCGCTGGCGCAGGGCGAAAGTCCGGGGCCGCCGTGTCGCCACGTTCCACGCCCTCGCGCTGGGGGGTGCTCCTGGCAGCAAAGCCCTTTGCCTTGCGGCTGCGCTGCCCTGCCTCCGAATCTTGCGAAAGAGTTGACCCGCTCCTGTAAGGCCGGGGAACAGTCCAGTGCAAATACACGCCCTGTCTCTTCGGGCGCGGCTCGCCCGTGCCCAGGTCCGTGAAGCGCGAGTTGAACTTCGCAGGCCCAGTCTTGTGCAGGTCGGTGAAGTTCAAAATGTCGTTTTGCACCATGTTACGCTCGAAGCGGAGATACGTGTAGTTTGGCTGGCTGAGCGGGGCGATCTTGGCTTTGTCGTGGTTCTCGTCGTCGTTGGGATGATCAGAGCTGCCGCCGCAGACGGCCGCGTTGAGCACGAAGGCGTCCAGCTTGAGCGGCACCGCAATGACTTCCGGACATGCCATGGTGGATGGTTTGGGTTCGTTGTCGTCGAGTAGCTGGGGGCACCGCAGCCTATAAATACGCGTCCCCACGGCCAGCTGCACACCCATGCCGCATTGGTGCCCGCCGGGACACAGTCAACACACCAGTCCTCTGTGCACACAGCTCTCTCCTCCAACAGCAAAGATTCAAACCCGAAGCCGCCATCATGCCTCGCCCGTACACGCGTTATCCCTGCGGCATCTACGGGCCGCGAAACCTCGTCCTCCGCCACGGTCGCCGGGTGAAGAACCGGCTTCTAGCCGAGAAACACGGCCGGGTCGCAGATGAGCCTCCCCTGCTTGAGCCAGGCTATGAGCAGCTGTTTTCCTACTATGCGCCGGCGCTGGATGCCGGCGTGTATTCCGTATCAGTTGAACAAGCCATATCTTCGCCAGCAACGAGCGAAGACTTGGCCGTCCCCCAGCCCGGGTACAAGCCTGTCTCCCAGAAATTCGAGGTTGTTGCTCCCAGGTTCAGCCTGCCCGACGGAGCCATCCATTCCTCGTTCCCGCCGCAGGGTCACGGCGCGCTCGCAAAGACGCTGCCACACGTCGTGTTGGCCGACCCACACCTGCCGTGGGCCAGGTCTGCCAGCCACAAGCCAGACGAATCATCGCCGGACTGGCACCGGAACAGGGTGCCATGGCTCGCCCTCCTCGTCTTCACCGCCGACGAGCTTGCTCTTTCCGCCGATCAGCTGGACGGCCCTGGCAGCCTTTTCTCGCAGACGACACTGAAACGCCCCGTGAGCCAAACCCAGACCCAGGCCGTGACCATGAAAGCGGTCGATTTGCCAAACCTTGCGTCAACCATCTCTCCTGTTGGAGCAACATTGAGCGGAGTGTCCGACGACGAGATGACCGACGTTATCTTTGTCCCCTCCAAGCTCTTCACAGAGCTCGTCACCAGCTACACGGACGACGGCACACTCCCACATGAGGAGCAGCGAGGGCCCGACATATCGCGCTACAAGTATATGGCGCACGTTCGAGACATCAACACGACGGGCATGGCCGAAGCGGGAGTTGAAGACAACGGCATCTTTGGTGTCGTTGTCGCGCACCGCACCGGCCCACTCGCCAACACCCAGCCCCAGCCTGTCGTTGCTCATCTCGTTTCCTTGGAGGGCGTTGAGTCGGAGTCTATGGACAAGAACTGGGCCAACCCGCTGCCTTACGTTGCCATGTCGTCTCTGCACAGCTGGAATTTCGTCACGCTCCCCGAAGGATCGTTTGACATGAAGAACACTTTGCAGGACCTGGGGCTCGGTGTGAACGTGCTGCGCGCCCCAGACTCGGTTATCAACGCACAACCCATGGACGACCGGCTGAGACGGCGTCTTCAGGACGGCTTTACTCTGGCCAAGCATCGCACAGCGACGGGCGAGATCACGGCAGCAATGGTACGCGGGCCACTGACACCGACTCGCGTGCATTACCCGCTCCAGTCTGATGCGCGGAATGGCAGCGCCATGGCATGGCTCTCTGACTCGGGGACTGATTTGCAGGTCATGGACCCCGAGGTCGGGCTTATGGACATCACCTACTCGACGGCCTGGCAGCTCGGCCGCACGCTGGCAATGGCAGACGAGGTTTTCACTGCCGCACTCGGGAGGCTGCGCACTGCCATCCACCACGGAGCCATGGAAGGCGCCAGAGCCGAAGTCCTGCGTGACCGGCGGGCCTACAGGACGCGAGAGGAAACAGTCCGCAGTCTTCTCGACACGATTCCGAGGCTCAATGACCTGCACAAACATGGCAGAGGCCTTCACGCGCCCGGTGGCAGCATGGCGGACCGGTGGCAGCAGCAACCGCCGGAGCCATTGGACCTGTCGTACCACGGCCCGCTGGTGCAGAGTCTGTTTGAGAAGCATGCGGCTTCCACTTGCAACAGGCTCATGGGGAGCGCTGATGGCGGCGATGCTCAGCGCTACGACGAGCACAACACTCCGGCGTCGACCGACTGGATGGTTGTTCTGAAGTGGGTGCTCGACAGGATGTTTCTGTACGGCATTCCGGCCCACTACCTCATCATCGATCCATCGCATCTTGGCCCCGAGACCCTCCGCTTCTTCCACGTCGACCGGAACTGGACTGACGCGCTGGTCGACGGGGCATTGAGCCTCGGCAAGCTCCTCTCGGGCGTGGACAAGGTGCGCCGGTCCATCCATGGCATGATTCACTCGCACCTTGATGCAACCCCACCCCGAGAACTTCCGGTCCATATCCCCACCTACGGCTTTCTCATGCGGTCGGCTGCAGTCACACACTACCGAGACCTCAAAGTAACAGTGCAGCTCAGCGGCGTCAGCGACACGGCCCCGATCCTCCGTCAAGACAACCTCGACGTGGCGAAAGGCGTCATGCTGTGCATCCTGGGTCAGCACCCGGGGCATCCCGGTCTCGAGTCCATCACATTTACACAGCCGCCACACCAGCAGTCATTCATCGCCGCCGCGGAGCTCGACTCGCACCACATCGAGACGCAGTACAAGCGCATTTTCACCTTGCCGGACCAAGATCCCAATCCCACCTCTTGGCACACGCGTCAATGGACACGCCCCGACGATCCCAGCCCGCCACAGCCGCCAACGCAAGCTGGCCCCCCTCAGGACAACCGCATCCCACATGCCCAATCCGTGTTCAAGTGGGGGATGCAAGCTGACCCGGAGACGCGCACGTTGCTCTTTCCAGCCTGGGCAGTGGATGTCAATGGCGTTCTGAATCACTTTGGAGCGGCAAACGGCACCGACTCGCCGCCGCTGTACCAAGACGACGTGCCCAATGCCGCCATGGTCGGCATCCAGCTGAACAACCCTATCTATCAGCTGGTGATCGGCGGCCCCGCGCAAGGCTCGGGACAGCAGGGTGATGCAGCTGGCGGTTTGACGCGGGGCACCACGGTGGCGTTTCCGCCCGTGACGGAGAGCGCGACTGTCCATCCGCTCTCCCTCTCGCGGGCTGAAGCGCCGGAGAGATCGAGGTCTGGAGGGGGCAGCACGCCGGAAGGAGGGGCTGCTGCTGGCCAACAACCACCGCCTCGAAGCGCCGGCGCCGCTGCACCCCAGGTCGGCTTGGGCTTTGAACTTGGCCCTGGACACGGGGCTCCTCGCGCGCCGCCGCCGCACTTCAAGGCCCTTCGCGGGCCTCTGCCTCTTCTGCGTCCGAGGCAAATTGCCTTCCAGGGTCCGGGGGGCGCTTCGTCTCACGGCAAGCTCCTTCCAGGAACTCTTCCGCGGTCGAGGCAAGCTGTCTCTCGGGGGGGTCATGGGGGCCCTCCCGAGTACAACATCAGGTGCAGACCCCTCGACAACGACCCGCAGCACCCTGGCATCCCGAGCGGCGACCGCACTCCAAAGGACCTGGTCTTCTCAATCCTGCAGCGCGACATGGCGCCGGGCTCCGCCTACCGCCTCGAGACCGTCACGCTCGAGCTGCGTCTGGCTTCCGGGCCCCCCAACGACGCGAGTTACCAAGAGTGTCTGCTCAGCGAGTACGCCGGGCCCGGCCCGTCGATGCTGAGCAACGTGCGCTTCAACGTGCTCGCGCAGCTGACGGCGCACGAGAACGCGAGCGGCACGGCCGAGCCGTGGCTCGCGCTCCGCGTCATCCCGCGCAGCACGAAAGGCTTTGCGCTGCCCGACATGTGCAGGGAGATGAGCTTCGT
Organism: Neofusicoccum ribis; assembly: GCA_021436925.1. Lineage (NCBI taxonomy): Eukaryota > Fungi > Ascomycota > Dothideomycetes > Botryosphaeriales > Botryosphaeriaceae > Neofusicoccum > Neofusicoccum ribis. The sequence continues at coordinate 19,785 of JAJVDC010000314.1, forward strand.
GCTGCCCGTGTGCAGGATCTTGCCGTACAGGGTGTCGTCGATTCCGCTGCGTTGCGAGATGCAGTATCGGGATGAGCCGGCGATCGTGTCGGAGGATGGAGATGCGATTCAGCTTCAGAAGCAGGAGCAGGAGCAGGAAACTACCTGAGGGGTTGGTTCAGCTTCTCGATGGATCGGCGGATCGGCGCGCTGGTCTGACGTGGCACGTGCTATTGCTTTACACAAGCATCTCCGCAATGCGATGGGGAGTGTAGTTAGTTTTCGAGGATCAGGGATCTGGCGACTGCCCAGGTTGGTCAAATACGATTGATATGGCCAATCACAACTCAAGAATCAGATCAGCGCTCCTTTTCCGACGGCTTGCATGATCTTCGTGCTACCCTTCCGCTGCGCGAAGGGCCTATTGGTAACGCCACCCGTCCGTCCCGGCCCGTGATTGCGTGCAGCGCGATCCTTGTTCTTTGGGATCTCCAATGCGGGGCCACCATCTTGGTGCTCGCAGAACGTCGCCGCAACGGGCAACGCGCAGGGGGCTAGCTGGCCGGCACATCAACCCCATCTCAGCCAGCATCTTCATCAGCAGTGCGACGTTCAGCTCGGACGGTGGCAGCCATCAACAGGTCGAACATCAACGATGACATCAAGGTTCGCAAAGCAACAGCATAAAAATGGTTGAGCTCTCCGTCTTTTGCTCCAATTTGCAGCACTTTCCCACTGCGCTATCAGTCTATTCTTTATATCCGTGCAAACACCTTCTTCCTGTGCCTTACCCACAATGACGGCCATCGCCTCGATCCCCAACCCGCTCGATGCGGAGAATTTCTTCCTCTTCTACAATGACCAGGCGCAGCAGCTGGCGGCGGACCAATTACCCTGGTCGGAAACCCGTGGAACGAAGCTGCGCTTGGACTCTGTGCCGGCTAGTTGTCCAACCACCGAGCCATCATCCACTGATCCAAGCGCTGCTGGTGTTGGGACGGAGTTCTCATCCAGCGACATCCCTCTCGGCGATCTTGCCAATCCTTCGGCAATCACTTCCGTCCTGTTTCACAAGATGGTATGCGATGCGTCCCCTGGGCTTAGGGATGAGGGAAGACGCTGACAAGCAGCACCAGGTCAACGTGTACGGCGTGGTGAACGGCAAATCGGGCAAGCTGCTGGTGTGCAGGCTTAGCCCGGGCTTCCATCAGCTGAAGACGGGGACGGCGCCGCTGGCCTCGGCCCGCGGCATCGCTGCCTGCAGCGACGGCGACTCTAAGGGGACCCTGTTCTTCACCATGTAAGACGCATCTGAATCTCCCCATGCATGCATGCATGCCGCTGCACCACTTCTCTGCTTTCTCTTTTTTGATTTTAACACCATCCTTTCAACACCAGCTTCCAGAATAACGAAACTCTCCTCAAGTCCCTCCCCCTCCCCGGCACGCACTCGTCCTTGCACACCGTCCCCGCGCCCGGCCCTATCCACCCCCAAACCTACCTCGGCGCCGCCTACGGCAAGCTCGGCAGCTCCTCCTCGCCCGACGCCTTCGTCGCCATGCAGAACAACCGCAACCACATCCACGTCTTCTCGCAGCACGAGGAGCTCTGTAAGCCCTTTCTCCTTCCCTTCCTCCCTCCCTCCCTCCCTCCATCTCTCCCCGCGCGCGTCGCTGACGTGACGTGAAATAGCCGGCCGCATCAAAGACAGTGCCATGAAGACGACGCCCATCGCCTGCGTCTTCGTGGGCTCCACGCTGCTGGTCTACTACCTCGGCCCCGTCGGGTCCGGCTCCAGCACCTCGGATCCGCCGCTGCGGCGCGCTGTCACGGGAAAGGGCGGCTTGGGCGACATTCACTCGGAGATACTGGATGATGCGCCGACGCCGGCGGTTTTGACGCAGTTGGCTGCGGTGGCGGTGGAGGGCGCGGGCGGCGGTGCTGGTGCTGGCAGTGGTGGTTGGGAGGGGAAGAGGGTCGAGTTGACGTATGTGCAGGCCGAGGAGAATGAGTTGGTTAGTTGGGTGGATCCGTTGGAGAATGTGGATGTGTAGGGTCGTTTTTTGTGTCACGGCTGGATGATCCCATGCCCACGTAATCCACCCACGTGGCTAGAACAGACCCTTTCATTGTGTACCTGTGTTCATTTTTTTTTTTTTTTGGCTATTGCTCCTTTACCGGCAATGCCACCACTTCGGAATTATATCATACACTCACAACAACTTCTCCTTTGGTCTCATTGACAACGGTTACTTCAGCACCCTCGCTCCGTCGCTGCGGCGGTACGAAACACTCGTAATATCTCGGCATAATGAAACCAAGAATGATCATGAGTAGACAGAGATGCGCGAGGATAAATCCAACTATCATCATCGGATCATAGCGAAGAGAATAGAACTCGGGATATGCGAAGCTGAAGATGATAGCCAGAGTTGGACCGCTGACGTATCGCAGTAGAAGCGGGAGGAAGGCAGGAATGTTCCAGTTCTTCCCACCACCTACGACCAAATTGAGGTCACGCCGCAATTGGTTTCCCTTTTAATACGGAAGTCAGCTCGGATAAATCTTACACCATCAGCTGAGTCTTACAGAGTAGAACGCTAAGTACCAGAACCGGCCGAGGAAACTTTGGGCGCTCCAAAAACTCGGAGCTTCGGAAGCGGGTGTCTTCGCGATAAAAACGGACGCGGCGGTGCAAACGATGTAGAGGCCAGACCCGACGCCAGCTCCTGCTCCGGGATTCCCTAGGCCGTGTGCGACGGAGATTCCAGCGACTTGTCCTCCAAAATATCCGAGATTGTAGGTGATGAATGCGGGTAACCCTGTTTGGCTGACAACGTCGGCCCAGCGATAGACGGTAGTAGCACTCACAACCTCGGACCAGACCACGAAAATCAGGGCTACGTTGTTGATCCATCTGTCAATTCCATCGAGCAGGTAGTAGCCGAATTCTGTGCAGTATGGTAGGCACATCAGGAAAGACAGCAAGGTCAACCCGGTAACAATAACAGGACGTGATAATTTGAGCCCGGAATCGACAGCGAGAGTTACAACCGCGTCCAGCATGACAAAGGCTGAGCTAAACCCAAGGACCACAAGGGTGAAGAACAGCAGAATTGCCCACCAGTTGGAGCCGGGCATCTGGAGCACGGCTTCTGGAAGCGTCAGGAAACCCACGACGAAAGCGCCCAGTCTGACGCCATCTTGCGGCCACCTGCGGAGGTACCCGACAACACCGAACACAGCAAAGGCAGCGAAATTCTCGAACAAGACATTGCTGCTGCAAATAAGGATTGCATCCATAACAGCGTTTGAGTGCTTTGCGTTGTACGATGCGTATGACGTGAAATAGCCAAAGCCAATGCCAGTGGAGAAAAAGACCTGTCCAACAGCAGTTTGCCAGACAGTTCCGGATGCGAGTTGGTCACTCCTCCAGGTAGCCCATAGTAACCTGACACCCTCTCCTGCATTCTCAAGAGAGAGCGCACGTCCAACGAAAATGATGGTAGTGATGATTGGCAAACCCATGGTAAAGTACACGACGCGGCCAGTCAGGCCAACGCCACGAAAGATGGAGATCCAGATTAGGAACCAGATAAAGGCGCTCCATCCAACGGTTTCTCCAAGAATTGCGGCGCCGGGGTAGCTAGTGTACTCTGCGACTTGACCGTTGCCCTGGGTCAAGCTGCCTTCAACCGAGTCAACGTTGTGGATGATGTCGTTCCAGTAAAACTCTTCAATCCTGCCTTCCCACGGCAGCGGGCTCGTGAAGGAATGGCGGAAATAGTTCATTATCCATGCCAAATTGACGGTAAAGTATTGGACGACAATGAAGCTGACGAAGACAGGCCCCAGACCAACGCCTCTCAGTCGCTTGTTGACGTTGTTGAAGGCCATGAGTGTTCCACCTTGATATGCTTGGCCGACCGAGATCTCCAGAATAAGCGCCGGGATGGCAATCAAAGTGACAGCCAGAAGGTAAGGAACAAACCATTGAAGGCCATAGTTATTGTAGACAACAGAGGGGTATCGCAATAGATTTCCTTGGCCTGCGCAGCCGCCCATAGCGGCAAGAAGGAATGCGGCTCGCGATGGCCATTGATCGCGCCCCTCATCCGACTTCTGCGCAGGAGGTGCGAGCCAGCCACCAACCTTCTTTAGGTACTGCGTGCTCACCATGACAGGAGCAAGTTGCAGGCGAGTGTGTAAGAATGCCGCGGAGAGAACAAAGACCCGAGAGAGTGGTAGACAAGATGCAGGCCGAGACGGCGTATTTATACCATCTCTACTACTACGTAAGCCTGCCTAGCGGAGGATCAGAAAGTATCTTGCACGTCGTAGGCCAAGGCTCTTTTCCGACGAGTGGGTCCAAGAAGTGGCGTGAATGGGCAAAGAGGTTACAGCAATTTGCCGACTTCCGCCTTGACGAACCTTGGCCCGCCTTGGCTGTTGTCGCCTGCAACCAACATGGATGAAACAAGCTTCACATTGCGCAATGCCGCGCCACTTCGACAGGTGACTTTGGGTGAGCGAGTCGACCGACAAGGAAGGCTGTCAACATTTGCTCTTTCAATGCTCGCGCTGTGGCATGCGAATTAGGAAACACACGGGCTGTGTTGAAGTCACCAGCGCTACAGAAACACCATCTCTTGTTCGCGTAGCTAGCGAGGACGCTCTCTCAAGCAGTATATTCCGATATAATGATAGCTTGGACCGAAGCAAAGCGGAGTATAATGGTATCTTAACCTACCTGAGGCGGTTGGTTTCTTCGAGGGGCGGATGAGGAGTATATCAAGGTTCTCCGCAAGCTCGACGGGTAGAAGAGCCAACGAAGCAACCCTAAGAATATAACACAGGCTAGGATGACACGCGCGGAGACCGCCGAGATACTGTTAAACGTGCCCACTACGCTTCAAGCGCGGTTCAATCCTCGGTTGGGTTCAGGTATTCGGTCCTGTCATGCCTTGACAATCATTGGGCTCCTGGCTGTTCCTATAGCCATTATCCTCCCATCGAATTAGAAAGGCGATATTCAACTCATCCAAGATACACTTGACCGGTCACTCTGAGGCTCCCTTTTCACAGGCCACGGCTTGCACGTGATGAGATCCGCGCCGCGCCAATGTATCAGGTATTTCCCATCAAGGTCGTAGATCGCAGCTTAGCGCAGCAGGAGGTGTAGGCAGGGCTACAATGATGTTTCCGGAGCGGTTGAGGCGGCACGGCTAGAGAGTCAGTATCCGGACCAGCGAGGGGCGGCTTCTTGCGGTTGGGCTTGGGTGGAGCGCAACGTGTCATGTTGAAATATTGATGATGGCAGCCTAATGAGTGGATTCTTGGTGAAGAGGTGAGGGAGGTGGGGGAGGCCCTCTCCTTAACCGTCTCACGATAAAGTTAAATACACGTGATACCAACGTGACCAAAATTTAACAGTGAATCTATCGTGCAGATGACGATCGCAGACCTTTTCTATGTTCATCAACGCGCCACCGTGAACAGCATCTACGTTCTGATGGTGAGTATCGGAACATTCCTGGCACTAGTTGCTGCAGGCTACTCCGCTGTCGCGCAAGGGTGGAGGTGGATCTGGTGGTGGTCAGCAATCTTTCTTTCTGTCAGCTTGATGGCTTTCGTGTTCTTATACGAGGAGTCCAAATACATCCAGCGGTTACCAGCCCAGATCATCGAGCCGATTGTCGTGGAAGCATCCTCGAAAAACGGGAAAGCAAGCTCCAGAGATGAGACGAGAAGGCAAAGTCACGCCCCAGGCGACGCAGAGGTCCTGCCGAGAAAAGGGCTTCGCGAACGCTTTGCGTTCTATACTCCCACTCCAGGCGGATCTATCTCTTATTTCCGTCTGATATACCGGTTTCTTGTCATTCTCGTCACCCTACCGGCTGTCGCATACACAGCACTCATATACGGGTCTCTTTTGTCATGGTTCTCGATTGTCCTGACCACATTGTCCACCTACTTCGCGTATCCTCCATACAACTTCGACTCCGCAGGTATTGGCCTGCTGAACTTGGCCCCATTTGCTGGGTGCTTGATTGGTTCAATCTTTGGTGGGTCTGTGAATGACTGGTTGATTCTTTACCTGTCGCGGCGCAACGGTGGGATCTTCGAGTCGGAGATGCGTCTATGGATGGCACTCCCGGGCGTCGTCGTAACACCGGCAGGAATCCTCTTGTATGGATACTCGTTGGCCGAGGTAAGTAACCAGGATACTGACTTTCAATCACACTAACGCACTCAGGGTCAACCGTGGATCATCCCTTGCGTTGGACTCGCACTTTTTGGGCTCGGATTCACTTCAATGGCCGACACCAGTCTTACTTACGCCATCGACTGCTATCAAGATGTAAGCTGCCTTTAATTGAGCTTTCAATTGATATACTAACAAAGTAGATCAATAGCGATGCTTTAGTCGGGGTTGCATTCGTCCGCAATGGCTTGGCAACAGTAATGGTGTTCGCGTTGACACCTTGGGTTGAAGGATTGGGGCTTCAAGGCCTGTTTCTTTCTGTTGGCTGTCTTGCACTCGCGATCAACCTTACTACTATTCCAATGATTATATGGGGGAAGACGCTGCGTCAAGCCACAGCAAACCGATACCACTCACTTGCTAGACACACCTAAAATAGAGAAAGAATTAGATTTAATATAAGCTCCAATAAAACTCTGTTGGAATTCACGTGTACCTAGATACTACATTAGGTATAGCGTCATGGTTGGGTATAAGTCGGGCACCTCTCTTGCCTCCCTACCACGGCATGCCAAGAATCGTACTTCATTCT